>JBBPJQ010001300.1:0-11464 GCA_038088795.1 Boletus rex-veris
TGCTTGTGATATGTTCTAGATATGTATAAATAGTGCATGGGCATGTATTTTCTAAGCCCATATATCAATATGTCAAAAATGTGAATATGTTTTTGATTCTACACCATATGATGAAATATCCACTGTAAAGCCTCTTAATGCCTCCAAAAAGTGATTGGAACAATCTATTGTAACATATACATCATGTACCTGCACTTAGTACATGCCTACAGCAAGGGAAAGTAGCATAAACAGGAGGGGAAAGCATGAAAACACATCAGCAAAACACTTCATTGCTGGCCAGCACTGGCCAGTGGGTCACAGTGGTCACAGACAGGTCCCGGTTTGTACAGTGCTGTACAATAACATGCGTGCTGTGCAGTTCTGTCACAGCACTGTCACACTGTACAGCACTGCAGCATGCTACAGGTGGCTCCAGCACCTTTTTTTTTTTTCCCCACTCACTCACTTGTAGTTTTGATAGAAACAAATGTATATTATACTCTAAGTACACAATATACCTAAATACTACTAGATGCTGTTGCCTGTACTCATCGCCCATACTCGTCGTCTGAGTAAGAGGCAGATGTGTTATTGGGCTTGTTGATGCACTGGGAGGGGGTCCAGGTGGCCATGTCACCCATTGTTGTTATTGTCGCATTGTCGCCATTGGTGGTGGTGGTGGCACCACCGCATCGATGTTGTTGTTGTGATGTTGTCAGTAGGGTGGTTGCCATGCCACTGAACCATGGTCGTCGTCGTCGTCGTTGGGGTGGTGGTGGCACCACCGTGTTGATGTTGTCGCCGTTGGTGTGGGGGTGGCATGGCCAGTGGGTTGTCATTGTCATTGTCATCAGGGTGGTGGTGGCACCACCACGTTGATGTCGTCACATGATCACCATTGGGGTGGGTGGTCGTGCCACTGATTTGTGGTCATTGTTGTTGTTGTTGTTGGGGTGGTGGTGGTGGCACCACTGCGTTGTTGTTGTTGTCGCGTGATCATTGGGGTGGAGGTGGTCATGCTACCGATTGTTGTTGCATCATCACCGATGGGGTGGTGGTGACCATGCCACCGTGTCGTCGTCGTCATTGCGCTGTTGCTGGCCACCAGTCATTGTGATCATTGGGGTGGTGGTAGCCGTGCCACTGCGTTGACGATGACACGATGGCTGTGTTGTTGTTATTGTTGTTGTTGTCTTGACAGTGGTGGTGCAGTGACGATGCTGCGGCTGTATCATCGTCATCATTGGGATGGTGATAGCCATGTCACTGCGTCGACGTCGTTGTCACAATGTCACTGTTGCAGTGGGGATGGTGGTACCACCAAGTCATTGTCGTCGATGTTGTCAGGGTGGTGATAGCTGTGCCACCGTGTTGACATCGTCGTCACAATGTCACCGTTGCAGTGGGGGTGGTGGTACCACCAAGTCGTTGTCGTCGATGTCGTCAGGGTGGTGGTGGTGCCACTGCACCATTTGTCATTGTTGTTGCGTCATTGTCATTGAGGTGGTAGTCATGCCACCGCATCAACATTGATGTCGTGATGTTGCCATTGCAGTGGGGTTGGCCATATCACCGAGTTGACATTGTTGATGTTGTCAGGGTGCCATGCAGGGGTGTCGAGCGAGTTGTTGGGCTCGTTGACACATCGGGAGGGGTCCAGGAGGGGGTGGGTCTGTCAAACGAACTGTTGGGTTTGTCCATGTGTTGGGGGTCCATGTGCAGGTGCATCGAGTGAGCCATTGGGCTCTGCTATGACGCGGCGGTTGGTGGTGGTCGCCGCAATAGTGAGGGTGGCGCCATGGTTGTCACTGTTGTCGAAACATGGATGTGGCAGTCACCACCATGCCTCATTGCTGTCCCTGTCAGCATGACATGATGTGGTGGTGGTCCTATGATGGTGCCGCTGCCATTGTTGCTGCTGTAGTAGGTTGTGGTGGCCATGGCAAGTGACAAGGTGTGACATGTGAAAAAAGAAAAAAAGAAAAGACAAGTCCCCACACATTAGGAATGGAATGGCTACATTTATTAGGATTGATATTCTACATAATTATTACTTACTGTATGTGCCTGTCACACAATTTGACTGTGTCACTGTCTCGCCTGTGAAGCCCTGTGACGTACTGTGACAGTTGTGTAACTATGGTGGCATGACCCTGTGTGACTGTAGTTGTAAATATTGCTGTCACACTGTGCCAAAAACAGTGTTTTGCTGATGCATATCACTGGAGAGGTTCCCAATAAGGTTTAGAAGCATTTCTTAACACTCCTGTGCCTTGTGCCTGTGCCTGATCCAGAAGAGGCAGATCTCAGCACTTTTGAAAATACCCCTGGATGATGTCATTGCATATTTGCAAACCATCTGCAGGCTTGTTACTCATGAGCTATTTAATGGGATAATTGAGAGGATAATGAAAAATGAAATTTTAACATCTAAAAATCATTTAGTAACTCTCTGAAAACCCTCTGAAAACCCTCTCACAACCCTCTGAACATCTATTACAATCCATCAATTAGTCTGCAGAACATTTAGAATATCATTAGAAAAAATGGTGAAATATATTTGTTGAATAGGGAAAACATCAGGAATATATTGGGAAATAGCTGAAATCAGCTGAGGGATGGACCCCCTCTGAGGTCACTTTCTTTCTACAAGAAAACCCCCCCCTTAAGGTCCAACTCTCTCAAAAAATCTGCTGCCTAAGGTGCACCAATCCAAGATAAAGTCAGTCCAACTCCAGCTTTGTCAACTAAACCCCATGCAAGAGTCACTGTGTCCCCTGCCATACACCTACAGGATGGCACTAGAAGGCCATCCAACTGGCAGGTACATATTTCTGCAGTGCCAAACAATGTTTGATGTTGGTACTGACAAATAATAACTGTTCTGACTGTTCCGTGTTCTGATCTCAGAACCCCTATTCCGGAACCACTTCCAGAACTTTCCTGCACCTTCCAAACTTGGAACCTCTGGAACCACTTCTGGAATATTCCTGCACTCTTCTGAACTTGGAAACATCAGAACCACTTCTAAAACTTCCTCAGAAAGTGTGGAAGCACTGGAAGCACTGAAAGCACTACAATCTATTTGCTTAAACCTTCATTCAGGTTCATCACAACATAGGTAACATAATACAAGTATACCTCCACCCATAGCATATATATACTTGCTCCTCATTTACAAGCACCTCAGTTATTTCTGCCCATCTTAGGCACCAGCTGAGGTGAGTTACCTTTACTTAGCTTTTCATACCTAACTAATGTACTATAGTATCAAGCACTGCTGCTCTCTCTCAGACTTTGTTAGGTACTACTAGAAGCACTGTCCAACCTTATCAAATACCTATCCTCAAATGACAGCCACAGTGAGAACTCAAAGGTAAGCCCCTAAGGTAGACTGATTTTCATGTCTTCAACCAGTGTTGTAGTCATTCCCTGGAATCACCTCTGCAGGTTTTTCTGCTTTGTACAACCTAATGAATCAGCATTGTATCATCTGATGAAAGCCAAGGTATGTCTTATGTATCTATATAGTATATTAGCCCTGATCATCCTACAGGTTAACTTACCACCAGGAAATGGTCATAGTCAAATTGTCACTGCAACCATCCCACGAGATTCCAGTAACCTACATTTGAGAATGTATCACTTCTGCAACAGGCAACATCTCTTATGATCACAGTGTTTTGAATGTTGCTTCCTACAACAATCTCTTGTTGGGGTCAGTAAACTCTATCACACATGTTACTGTTGAAAAGTCATATGCCAGAAATGGGATGCGAGTGACGTGGAATGGAGTGGCAGGTGTTATTCGCGATAACGGACAAGGTACAGTAGTATGAGTGGTGACGAGATAAACTAGGTACTGTACAGTTATTAGGTAAGCAAATGATTCTACTACAACACACCCCCTGAATCATGAGCGAGTCTGAGTGAACAAAGAATGATGAATGAAATAATATATGCACTCTCTGAAGTCCAAAATTACCATGCAGCATCAGATTCCTCTTCAATGAGATTAGCATGTTCCTTCCCCTCCAGGCAGTTCTTGGCATAGTGGCCCTTCTTGCTACATTTGAAGCAAGTGATATTGGCTTTAGAACGAGCAGCAAAAGCAGTGTCGGAGGTATCAAGTTCGCCCTTGATAAGTGCTTTGTAATCATCAAGCTGTTTGCAACTGAGATGGCGCTCTTCTTCATTGAGCAGGCGAGAGATAGTGAGATCGAGGGTAAGTTCATCGGGTTTGATAGCGTCAAGAGCAACGACAACAGAGTCGTATTTGAGAGGAAGACCAGAAGTGAGAACGACAATGGTAAAGAGATCTGGGAGATCGATCCCAATGTCCTTCATGAGATGTGCCTGGGCCTTAATGTCACCAATCCATGACATGATAGGTTGCTTCAGGCGTTTTTCCATGTGTGAGAACTTTCGCATAGCAGCGAGTTGAGTTGAGAGGCCACGGGCATGGTGAACACTAGCGAGTGTATCCCAGATGGTTTTGGGATCATCACCCTGGACATGGATGATCTGGCTGTTGTTGACATACAGCGCAATTTCGGTGGTGGCTTTAAGCTGACATAAGGTGAATGTGTCAATGACTGCAGTGCTAGTGTTACGACTTGTCTTTTCTTTCCTCTTTGTCTCTCACTTGTACCCTTATGTTCAATCCTTGCCTTAGGACTTTGTTTTCTTTTCGTCGCTGACTCATCCATCTTCCATAAGACCTTATCACCTTATCGCTTTATCTTCTTATCTCTTATCTCACTTGCTTCGTCAGCGACTAACTTCCTCCACGTTCTATTACCTTCTATGCTTGCCCTTAACCGTTGTACTGAGGTATATAAACCCTCGCTATCGATACCTTGTACTTTAGCTTAGATCTCCTTGAATCAACCTCGTCCTTGTTCTAAGACTCCTTCGAGCATTCATCTCATCGTCCTTGAACCTTGAACCTTGAACCTTTGAACCTTGAACCAGTTGCTCCCACTGTTGAGTGGAGTGTCATCCTCGGACTTCGTGCTACCATTAAGTGCACGCTTTACCTCGTACCCCTTTGAACCATCTTTCAAGGCCACGTTCGTCCCTATCCGGGCCAAACGTAACAGCTAGTGGCCGTTTTTGGATCAGGTGTGGTCTCTTTGCCTGATACGATGCCCCAGAGATCAGAGCAGATGAGCAGTGCATGCATACGAACATGCCAGGTGAGATAGTTGACCTCGTTGAGGTGCAGTGTAGAGATCCATAGTCCTCTGGGTTCATATCTGGTCATTTCGCGATATTCCTCCAAGTCCTCCTCTGTTTGTCCATCCACTATAGAACATGGTTCATATTTCATCCTTTACATTCTGTATGAAGTCCGGTCCAAGTCCGATCCGAATTAACTTAGTCCGATGCCATATTCGGTCTATCCGACCTGAATTACCTTGGGTTTGACACCAAACATGCTGGACTTCGGACTAGCAAGTCCGGACTTCCTTCAGACTTTGTTTGTATAGTCTCAGGACTTAGTCATCACATCTGACGTCCCATACATACTGTTTGTTTCATCTCCATATCACATTTTCCTTGGTTACTATTAAGTCCAGAGTATGCTCTGAGACTATAAATATCTGTATTTGGATTTCCAAATACATTTTTTGCCCAGTCGGTGTTGATCATCTCTTTCTCATCCCTCGTCATCTCAAATGTCTCCAATACAAAGTCCAGTGCCCATTGCACGACTTACCCTCATTCTCACTCAAGTCCCATGTTCTCTATGCTTTCTCCTTTACAATCCAGTGCTCAGGTGTCTCTCGGGTGTCCTTCCATTGATCCATCATACCTGTCCGAAACCTCAGACTTCGTCTGGGACCTTTAGACTTCCTATTCCTTGTCCTCCTATTCATCAGCTTGTGTTTGAATCCCTTTAGGGTCGAATATATTGCACCCTTCTTATCTTTCTCTAGCTTTTGACCTGTTTGGTTTAGTCCAGAAGGTTATCAGCAACCCCTTGTTATCTACAGCGGCATTATGGTAGTGTTCAGAATAGTAGATGACATGATGGTGTGTGTATGTGGGGTTGCAGTGATGAGTCGATAAGAGAGTCGAAAAAGAATCGGAAGGTGGATATATGCGGGTTGGAGCACCTACTCTGGGTTTAAGAAATGATCTGCGAAATGATCTGTAACACCTGCGACATGGCCCATCAGTCAACAGCATGTTTGTGCAGTTACAGTGCCTGCAATGCAGCCCATTGGTCATCAGTGCACTCGCACAGCCCATCGTGTGGTTATCGAATTGATGTACCCCGATAACGCAAGGGTAGGTCCATTATGTTGAAAAGTTGTATGCTGGGAACAGGACGTGAGCGACGCAGGACGGAGCAGCAGGTGTTACAGTCGCTCCCAATTAGCCCCTATAACTAGCCCCTATAACCCGAACACTACACTTCAGTTCCTACACTTTCACTCTTCATCCACTTTCCCACGAAGCCCATTACTATCCCACGTTATTGATCTGAAGGCTACGCACTCCAGACTTACACATGTCGCACCTCATGCATGCCTCATGCCCCTAGACCAACACGTGCCTGCACAGGTATGCTTATCCTCCAGTTACAACGATCCTCATGTTGCCTCATGTTACCCAGTGATACCAACTCATGTACTAGTATGGTATTAGTAGATAAGCACTGCACGGTCTGTGCACCTGTAGTAGTAGTATAAATACTATAGCCAAGCGACCAAAACTCCCCAGTCTTGTTCTCTTGGAGTTTTCCCAGAACAACTCAACTAGTACTCTTGCCACTTCAGACGCTAGACCCTTAGGTGGGTTCTGGTCGTTTCAGCAGGTGTTATTCACAATAACGGACAAGGTACAATAGTATAAGCGGTGACAAGATAAACTAGGTACTGTACAGTTATTAGGTAAGCAAATGATTCTACTACAACAGTTACACCTGACATTGCCCTGGTTGGGGTTCCTATCATGTCAGGCAAGCACAAACATCCTGAAATCTTTGTGGTGGTGGAATGTGAGTTTACTCAGGATGGGGAAAATCTTTGAGAGAAGCTCCATTTTTCCATTGAAGCTCACCCAGAAATCCAGATAGCTATGGCAATCTTTATAAGGGAGGAGCAAAATTACTCTTCTCCAGTGGAGGGCTCACAAGTCTGAAAAGCCTTATCAGAAATGGATGTAATGGACTTCAAAATATTCCTTCAGTATCTTCTTACCTCTCTGTCACATGGTGGGTACTTGCTTCCTTCTTTCAGTCATCTCAGTCTGATGTCAGCAAGAAAAAGGCAAACCATAGGATCATTATTGCAGATCACCTCCAATGCAGCCTGGAAGCTGCAACTTTCCATGTCTGAGTTAAGTACAATATTGACTTTTTAATTGTTATCAATGCATCAGGAATGGCATCTGGGGTGAGTAAACTGTTCATTTGCTGGTAGCTATGTATAAACATGATTCTTATATCAGACACTATTTCCTATCATTGACATACAGTGGTTTGCAGATTTTTCGCTAAATGTGATAATCCCTGATAACCTCTAACCCTTGCCCTAACATGTGAGTGTATGAAATAAAGTACTTACTCTTGGCTTTCTATAGGCCCAAGGGTCAAGGGATTTGAATAGGATTTGATGAAATGGCAGCCATTTCAACATGACAACTTATTGGGATAGTTGTTTGATTTTAAATTTTTATTACATATATCAAATCCTGGAATGCTGTAAGATGGTGACATATCTTAGGTAATGACTTTATTATGTCACCATTATGTAATTAATTATATAAACCCTGCCATCACAAATGAATTCCTCATTCCCACCATAAAAAATCTTCTTTCTTGCTTTTCTTGATCTTTCCTGCCAGAAAATTGCATCCCAAACTGGCATTGGGAAGTCTACTGTGGCCAGGGTCCTTCATGGAATTCAACTAGAGAAAAAAAATCATTGTGGTGGCTGTCTTTCCAAACTCTCTTCTATCAATAAACACACTATTGTCCAGCAAATCCTTACTGGGAAGACCAGCAATGCTATTCAGGCCACTAATTTTATTGATTCCATCATCAACACTCCTGTCTGTTCATAGACAGTAAGAAATACCCTGAAGGAGGCCTCTCTAAAGGCTATGGTAATGAAGAAAATGCCTCTTCTCTTTGCTACTTATAAAAAAAGGAGATTAACTTTATTCTCAAGTATCAGCATTTGACTGTGGAGACTGAAAGAGGGTTACTTGGTCAGATGAGATTAAAATCAATAGAATTGTGTCAGATAGACAGAGATATATAAGGAAAAAGAAGGGAGAGGGGCTAACTTCCAAGGAGCCTGAGGTCAAAGTTATAGTCAAGTTTAGAGAAGGATTACTTGTGGTATGGGGCTGTATTGGGTGGGATGGTGTGGGGGTTTTGAGTGAGGTTGAGGGGAGGATGGATGCTGAACAGTATGTGACCATTTTGAAGGGAGACATGCTGCAAAGCATGGAGAAATCTGGAATTTCTGCAGATTTTACCATTTTCCAGCAGAATAATAATTCTAAATATACCTTCAGAAGAGCCAAGATCTGGTTTGAGGAGCAAGATATCAAGCTTCTGGATTGGCCTGCTCAGTCTCCAGACCTTAATCTCATTGAATATACTTGAGGTCATCTCAAAAGATGCCTTTCAGATTATGAAAGGGCTCCTATAGGAGTTCATTAGTTATGGGATAGGGGAGTGGTAGAGTGGGGGAAGATTTCTGTGAATGAATGTAAGAAATGGATAGAAAGCATGCCTAGATGGATTCAAGCATATTAAGGCCAAGGGAGATCATACCAAGTACTAAATACCCTATCTTGTATAAAATCAAACAACTGTTCCAATAAGTTGTCATGTTGAAATGGCTGCCATTTCATCAAATCCTATTCAAATCCCTTGACCCTTGGACCTATAGAAAGCCAAGAGTAAGTACTTTATTTCATACACTCACATGTTAGGGCAAGGATTAGGGGTTATCAGGGATTATCATGTTTAGTGAAAATCCTGCAAACATTACTATAAATGATGTCTACAACTTGATGGCCAAAGGATTCTTAAAAGTAAGGATTGCTTGTTATCAAATGATGTAGAACTTATTGTACTGGATACAGGTAAAGGATGCCATAGTAACTTTTAGCAACATGGTTTTGCCATCTGTAGACATACCCTTGTTGGCAATATCAGCATCTACCATTTCTGTTGATTGGTCTATGTACCAATGCATGTTGGAAGTGGCAGTAAATCTAACTGCCCATGAATGCTACATGGACTGGCATCATTCTATAGTAAATGGACTCGAAGGGAAACATCACCTTTCTTTTAGAGATTTAGATTATAAGAACTCAGTATCAAAGATTGGTGCTGATGAGGAAGAAGTTCAGGAGACTCTGCACTGTTCTTTATGTCTACAGAAGTGTCAGCAAACACATTAAGTTTGTCTCACAATACTTGTTGGTCTTTCATTTTCATATTACATGTCTTTTAAATGTAGATAATCATGGTTGGCATGTACAGCATTGAAATTCGTGATTTATATCATGCATCTCCTGTTCCTTGCCTTCTTCACCTTCATTCTGCAGCACTCAAAGCTTGGAAAACGGATCATACCAGATTGACACAGTAATTATTAGTCATCTACACTAGGATCAGTATGTTTGTATCACACATGGTACATTTGAGTCATCTGTGCTCACATCCTGGTCTGTCTAGCATAGGTAATTCTAGCCTGTTCACCACATTCACTGTTGAGGAGGGGTATAGTAACTCCCTCCAAGTCCTTAATATAGGGTACCCTGTAATAGCTGCTATTTCCCACCATACTATTTTCACTCTTTTTCTTGCATTAATCATTATTTCCTATAACAATTCTCAAGTTGAATCTATGTTCAACCTACCTTCCCACAGTCACATGACACATTCCAGACTTATACATGTTACCCTCATATCTGCCTCATGACTTTCCTCTTGACTCACTTTCTCCTATCATTCAATTGCACTAATCCCTCTTATCTAGGCTATGCTTATCACTAAGTGATGTTAACCACTGGCAGTCTACAACATATTAACTCTTTATAGCAATCATAGCTATGTACATAGCTATGTACCACTTGGTCTGTGCCCCTATGTTAACTGTATAAATACTGTAGATTAGTAGTACTTAATCTCTAGTCTAGTTCTCTTGGAGTTTTCCCAAACTCTCTTGTACCCATCACTACCAATAGACTCACTTGAGCATCTCTAGGACTTGTTTATCAAGTCTAGCACTTTCCCTAACAACTGAGACCCCTATATAGATTATAGACAGGTTTGGTCGTTTCATATCCCACCAACCCCAAGTCCCATTTCACCATGAATGCATCAGCAAACTAGGGTATGATTGCACAGTGCTGTACAGTGCCATACAGTGGTACAGTAGCACAGTTGTACAGTGATCATCAGATGCTGGTAGCTTATTGCAAGATATACTATAACTACCACAAGCCCATTTTGCAGGATTTACTGTAGTAAGTTTATGCAATATTTGCAAGACCTTGTCAGTGCATTTTTGAGATTATGTAAGCTGCCCAATACAATTACTTTGCAACCTATTTTGCAAGATTTTGTCAGTGCATTTTCTAATTATGTAAGCCACCCAATACATTACTTTGCAACCTATTTTGCAAGATGTTATCAGCGCATTTTTGAGATTATGTAAGCCACCCAATACATTGCTTTGCAAACCCATTTTGCAAGATTTTGTGAGCACATTTTTGAGATTATGTAAGTTACCCAATACATTACTTTGCAACCTATTTTGCAAGATTTTGTCAGTGCATTTTTGAGATTATGTAAGCAGTCTGATACATTACCTTGCAATATCTTGCATGATTTTGTAAGTGCATTTTCAGATTATGTAAGCAACCCAATACTGAGCGCATTTTTTAGATTATGTAAGCAGGCACTCCCTTACTGTCATTTAGTAGTCCGCTTCTCCGCTTATGTAATCGTGGGAAAATCTTCGCAAGTATAGGAGATTTATGAAAAACATACAATTCCAAGACATCCACTGCTCTGATAAGATTATAAATTTGTAGATAACATTATCTCTATGTTATGTATCCTTGCCAATGGTCTGATCTAAAGGATCAACATATGTATTGACACATATAGGAAAGATACTACAACATAGTAAATGTCTATAGGGATTTGTAATGACTATTGTACTATTTTGTATGATCATAAATCAGATTTTCGCATTTTGACTAACCAATGTATTGATATCTTAGATCAGACCATTGGCAAGGATACATAACATAGAAATAATGTTATCTACAAATTTATAACCTTATCAGAGCAGTGGATGTCTTGGAATTGTATGTTTTTCATAAATCTCCTATACCTGCGAAGATTTTCCCACGATTACATAAGCGGAGAAGCGGACTACTAAATGACAGTAAGGGAGTGCCTGCTTACATAATCTAAAAAATGCGCTCAGTATTGGGT
>JBBPJQ010001301.1:0-11462 GCA_038088795.1 Boletus rex-veris
CACCCACCCCACATCCATCCCCCTCTCAGCTCCCCCACGCGACCCTGCCCGTGCACCATCCGTCCAAGACACCAGCCATTCTCGGCACTGTGTTCGGCACCGTGATCGCCATCGGAGCCTTGGCCTTGGCCGCACGCTATCTCGTTCGCCGCCATCGCATCGCCGCAGATCCCTTCAAGGACCCTCCCAAACCAAGATTCACCGCATTCCGGTTACGCAGGTCCGATGCTTCCAGAAAGCGTCTCTCGGACGAGTCCTGGGTCTCTCCTACACTCCCCTACATGGGGTCCCCAGGATCACCGCTCTCGCAAGACCTCGAGCTGCGTCGGTATACCTGTCCACAACGCAAGCTCGTCCCCGTCACCACCCCGGTTTGCACACCTACCGACACCGAGTTTGGGCCCCGTCTCGAGTTTGCAAACGGCGATCCGGGATACATGATGCCCGTCCCGCCTGTGCGCGTTCCCTCGCCAGTGTATATCCCCCCATTTTCACCCTCCCCTTCCCTCACCTCTTCCTCCTCCCTCTCCCCCGCGCCATCCACAGAACCACTCAGCTCTCCCTCCCCAAACCCAGCCCGCCTCTCCCGCCTGCTCTCCTCCACCTTTAGGGACTCCCGCGTCGCCATGTCCCCCGCACGACCCACGACCGCCCACCTCATCCAAACAGCACGCTCATACGCCCACGCCTACCGTCCCTCGAGTGCAATCACAACCTCTCTCTATGCCCCACCAACCCCCTCTGCCCGTCTCGCTGGCACGCGGTCCAGAATCGGCTTCTACCCCGGTCCGACGGACGACGCGTGTGCTGCATGGGGGAGAATAAGAGACACGTTTTCCACCGTGACGACCTCGGACACGGATACCGCCTTTACAGTCCCACATCTCCACCGCGCCATGGCCGACGTTCAGCCATCTATCTCTCCGTTTGCTGATCCCGACCCTGGGAATGGAAACGAGCAACCAACGACACAGGGACAGACACAGACGCCGATGGGAACCCCTCTGGGCTTGACACTACGTCTGTCGGACGCGAGCGAGCACGCTCAATACCGGTTGCGCGAGAGGGAGCGCGAACGACAACGACAACGGGAGAGGGAGCGCGTGGAACAACGGCTAAGCACAGAGTCGCAGACTTCCGAGTCGACGACGAGCATGGAAACGATGTATCACCGACGATCGCAGTCTCTGGAGGTGGAGGAAACGAGGAAAGAGTTCAAGTTGCGAGATTCGGAGAGCGTCTTGCGTGAGATTGGTTGGTAGTTAGTGACAAATAAAGCCAAAGCCACAGGCATAACTAACGTCCGACTAAGGCCGAAAAGAATGGGTACGTTCCGAATTGCAACCTATAAGTAGCGGCGTACAGCAAGTTAAATTCGACCATGTTAATCGCTCCCCGCAACAAACCCCTGAGATCAAACCTCGAGGGACAGAGCAATAGTTAATTGTAATAACCTGTCAGTGCGCGATAAACAGTTTCGGCAGCAATTTCCTTTGCGGTTGCCCTGGTGCGGACTACACCCCTCCCATATTCAATACCATTAACTAGGTAACCATTCGTCAGTGTTGAGCCAAGAATGTCTCGAACTTGCACGGCTTACGGTATGCAATCGCTAACCATCGTGGGTCAAGTGAGGGGCCAGACTGTGTAAGCGCCCAGGAAAGAGGTCGCGTATGACCATATCGCCCTTGGAGAAAACCGTTTAGATACATCCGCCACTCACTTCTTTGGTGTGGAGTACTATCAGTGATCTAGGAACGTCAGCGCTGGAAGAATAACTGGATATGGAAAACACCCACTTGCTGCCGGGAAGAAACAAAGTAGGGTCAGCCCAGGAGTAACGAATGACGAGCAACATACGCACGCTCTGTACGAGGAAGAAACACGGGAGCATCAACACATTGTGAATCGCTGATGATACGAGAGCACGCACCTGCACAAACTGGGGGACACAGATGGACGTCAGTAAGTTACTAGGTGGTATCATTTCACACGTACCACTTGCTTCGCGAGAAAGTTGTGAATGAGGTACTTTGCCTCGGCCATCGGTGTAGTATCAGTTCGTTGCTGACTTGTGTTGTTGTCTGTCACATTTCGTTCTTTCCGAGTGCGTGTGACTTGGAATCGTCGCTCGCAGTGTCGACTTTGAGCTCATTGTGAGCCTTGTCAGAACATAGAGGAGAAAACTCACCACGTGATGGTGTAACCACGTTGTAATGCTGTCGCGATATCTTCAATGCTAGCATTCTGCGTTCCGCACGGACACTTGTATGTCGCCGTCACAGTAGAATGGACGACCTCTTCCGTAATGACCCTCATAACGATTCTAGTCCCTGACTTCATGTCTGACCAAATGTCACTTTCCCGTGTCAGTTGGACCACGTCCGAGTTGGTCTTGTTGTAAATAACAAAATCATATAGTTTCCTTTCGATGTACCACCTTTGGATTTCGGCTTCGTCTGGCCGGCATTGAAAGAGCACGACGGCCAACATGGCATCGAGTTGCTGAAATTATTATTATTTGTTCAGTTTGGTGGACGTGTGCGGTAGTATTGTGAGAGCGTACATCCAAGTATCGGCACTGATCAAGGAGTATGGCATGCTCCCGTCCAGTCGCATCAATGAGTATCGCATAACCGCGTGACATGGCTCTTGGCAACCGTCCTGCAGTTCCAGTCACTACAGAATTTTCGATGAGTCGCATTTGCCTAGAGTCGCACTCGACGATACTCGATTTGATTTCGGAAATGTCATTCTGAAGTTGCATCTGGGATAGGACCTAGACAAGACAGAGGATCTAGTCAGAAACAAACACTCGCCGTTCAAGATTGTGCCGTCACCATGTATTCAAAGAGATGATTGTTGATGGTAGTGATACATCCAGCAATATCTTGCATGAGAGTGGGAACTCCACGGATACGTTTTTCCAGTCTCTCTAGTTGCGATTGCGCATTTTGCAGCTCGCTGACCACGAAGTGTTGATATTCACAATCGACGTTCTCATGGGTGACATACGTACCTGAGTAATCGTAGCCTCAAGGTTTCTTCAAAAGCGGTGCGAGCGACCGGTGCATTGTCAATGTGGTTTCGAAGCAGATGTAATCGGAGGTTGAGTTTCTCCAAGTCATCCTTGTTCTGGATGTACCTCTATGGTGGCGAGATTCAGCACGAGGTTTAGTACTCGGAAATAAGGTCGAATCACATCTACAAGTTGAAGAATACTTAGTATTCCACCAATCGCACCCTTGATGATGCTGCCGACACCGGGGATGACATCTGCGATTGCTTGAACAGGGGGTAAAAACGTCTGAGCCGCATCGGAGGTGTTACGATAAATGGTCGAAATGACTGTCGATTTGTGGGGACCGGGGTAGCTGGGGTTGACTGCGAGCAAGTGCCGGTTCGGAGACAATAATGTCTGTATCGGAAGCAGTAAGGCGATCGTGCACCTTGAACGCGCATGTTTTTCGCCTCAAGTTCAAGAATCTGATCGGGCTGCGGGAAAGCATTTCAGCTCGAGACGAACGAAGCGAGGTTGTGAGCAGATCATTGTAGCTGTGATTACAATAGTGCCAAACAAACGCGTCAAAAGGGGTGTCGCGTCCAAAACTTGGACTCGTTCGAGTGACCATGTCGGACGTCGCATCGCTGCTCAGCGCATCGCTCCAGCCATCATCAAGAAAACAAGCAGAACAGCAGCTGAACCAGCTCACTACTCAGCCTGGATTTCTGCCCCATCTCCTCGCACTCATCCTCGACACCGCACCAGATCGCGCCGTCCGTCTCGCAGGTGGCATCTACCTCAAAAACGTCGCAAAACTCAGATGGGAGGAGGTGCGTCATCAGATTCGACAAAGACTTGCATCTTACCCGCCCAGGATGTCGCGCCTCTCCCCGGGCAAGACAAGGCCACGCTTCGTGGCCAGCTCGTGCCAGCAATGATCACGCTCTCCAATCCCGCAGACAAGAGCATCCGCGCACAGATCGCAGAGTCCGTGGCACTCATCGCGGAGCTCGACTTTCCCCCAAAATGGCCCGATCTCATCGACGTGCGTCCAATCCATCCACATCGCCCCCATCTAACACCTTCCCCAGCAACTCGTCCTCTCTCTCTCCCCCACAGACTACAACATCAACCTTGGCGTCCTTGAAACTGCACACTCCATCTTCCGTCACTGGCGTTCACAAGTCCGATCCGACGAGCTCTACACCGAGATCAACCTCGTCCTTGATCGCTTTGTCTCCCCCTTTCTAGGGCTCTTCCGTCAGTCTGCCACCCTCCTTCTGGGTACTCCGCCTCCAAACATCGAAATCGTTGTTCAGGCGCAAATCCTGCTCGCCGAGATCTTTTACGATTTCACGTGTCATGATTTACCACCCGCGATCGAGGACGCACACGACGAATTTTTCGCGCCAACAACGGGCTGGTTTCAGCGATTTCTCACGTGGGATCCGCCAGAACTGCGTAAAGACGTTTGTGTCGCGTTTCTTTGACGTGCGTAATCTGACGCGCTTTTCAGCCCGACGACGCCACACCATCCCTTCCAGCGCGTCTCAAGACGGTCATCTTTGAGATCACAGAGGTACGTCGCGTCGCGCTGTACGACGTGTACGTGCTGAGATCCGCGATCAGCTCTACATCAAACTATACCCCGATCAACTCGCCAAGTCACCCGCCATCGAACACTTTGTTCAAACCGTCTGGCAACTCATCGGATCCAACAACCTCCCAAACGTCGCAGATGATAGCGTACGTATCGCGCTCATTTCTTCGGGCCGTCTTTGATCCACCTACAGCTCGTCTCACAAGCACTCCGGTTCATCTCGACCGCTATCCGTTCCGGATATTACAAATCGCTCTTCTCTTCCCGCGACGTCATCTCCTCCCTCATCCAAGGCGTCGTCATACCCAACGTTTCCCTCCGCACACATGACATCGAGCAATTCGAAGACGATCCTCTCGAGTTCATCCGTCTCGACCTTGCTCTTCCGTCTGGCGGGAGCGTGGGTGGTGCCGGTGGAGGCATGGGTGGTGTCGGCGGCGAGGTAAGCACACGACGACAGGCGGCTGCGGACGTGCTACAGGCTCTCGTCGGGAGTGGTTATCGGACGGAGACGACGGAGATCGTGGGCACGTGGATTCAGACAGGGTTGGAGGCGTATGGCAGAGACGCCAAGGCGAATTGGACGGCCAAGGATTCGGCCGTATATTTGTTGGGTGCGATTGCGACCGAGGCGTCGACGATGCAGGTCAGTCTCTCCTCATTACATCAGTTGGTGATCGCTCACGCGTGTGGTAGCACGGCGTGACGTCGATTAACGCCCAAGTGGACGTGGTCAAGTTTTTCTCGGACCATGTGTTCCAGGATTTACAGGCTGCACATGGGACGGTCCATCCGATCCTCCAAGTAGACGCCATCCGTTTCCTACTGACATTCCGTAATCAGGTGCCGTCTTTCGTTGCACGCTCACGATCGTTGACTGACAATGCCTCACACAGCTGACCAAGGAGCAGCTGCTCTCCGTGCTACCGGTCCTGGTCAAGCATCTTACATCTGACAATTACGTCGCGTATACTTATGCAGCCATCACCATCGACCGAATTCTGTTTATTAAAAAGGGGACGCAGTTGCTGTGCGTGATCATCTGGCCCTTTCCACCCATATCATATACTCACGTACCTCCTAGGTTCATACAGGCTGATGTACACGATTTTGCAGCCAACTTGTTGAACGCCGTGCTCACCAAGATCGAAGGCGCGGGTACGCCTGAAAAAGTCGCCGAGAACGACCATCTCATGAAATGTACGCTCTCGCTGCTCCCCTTTATCTGTTACTCACGATAGCATATGGACCAGGCGCGATGCGCGTGATCGTCACGGCACGTCAGACGTTGACCCCCGTCTATCAACAAGTTCTCCAGCGTCTCGTCACCATCCTTGGCATCATCTCCAAGAATCCGAGTAATCCCAGCTTTGATCAGTACATCTTCGAGAGCATATCAGCATTGATGCGGTGCGTCCCCGAGGACGATGGGTCTACGACAACACTGACACGTATACAGGTTCGTCGTACACGGCACACCAGCAACTTTGCCGACGTTTGAACAAGCGTTGTTTGGCCCGTTTACGGTCATTCTACAACAAGATATCGATCGTACGTGTACATTCTTGCTTCCATCCTATCCTGACCGATGACTGGCACAGAATACATTCCGTACATATTTCAAGTACTCGCTCAAATGCTGTCGTTGCACACCACCGGCGTCCCGGCCGAATACCGTTCACTACTACCCTTTTTGCTCACACCCGCGTGCTGGCAACAAAAAGGGAGCATTCCGGGTCTCGTGAAACTGTTGCGCGCGTTTTTGGCGCGGGACGCGCAAGAAATGGTGAGAGCAGGCCAATTAGAGCGGGTGTTGGCGATCGTACAGCAGCGGCTAGTACCGAGTAAAATGAACGACGGGTGGGGATTTGAATTGTTGGAGGGTGTCGTGCAGAACGTGGATCCGTGAGTGGCATCTAGTGGAATGGTGCGTCAGGCTGACGCACTCGACAGGACACAACTAAAACCGTACATGCGCCCGCTCGTGATGACTCTGCTGACGCGAATGCAGACGAGCAAGACGGACAAATATGCATATCATTTCACGTATTTCCTCTTGCTGACAATGGCGATCGACGTGGCGGGGATGGGCCCCGATTATGTGATTGCGACGGTGGAAGAGATCCAACCCCAGTGGGCACTCTGATTTTGTTGTTGACCTGAGGGACTGATGTCATCGCTAGGTTGTGGTCCCAAATTTTGATGGGGTTCGTGATACCACAGGTACCAAAGATGCCGCACAAGAATCGCAAAGTGACCGCGGTGGGGTTGACGCGGATGTTGACAGAGAGCCAGGTGATGCTCTCCGAGCCTGCCTCGCGGAGCTGGTGTGGTGCTTTCCCTTGCTTGGTATTGCCGTGGTACTCACCTCCCTGTCCATAGGCCGGTGGTATTTACGGCCCTCGCCAAGCTGTTTAGCGAACCGCAGTACCTCGCTGCGAAAGAAGTCGACTCGTCAGACGGGACGGGTTTGACCGAGATTGATTACGAGGAACAGACGGCGGGGTATCAGGCTGCGTACTCGCGGTTGGCGGCCTCAGAAAGCGGGCCTGTCGATCCGATGGCGTACGTTGGAGACGTCAGGGCGTTTTTGGGGCGAGCGCTTGGTGGGGGTGCAGGTGTAGGCAAGGTAGTGCTGAGCAAGGAGAGGTTGATGGGGTTCTTGGGTGCTTGTGAGGACCCTGTGGTGCGTGCGTTTTTGGAGGGGTTGGTTCGGGAGGGGTACTTGGTCGTGTAAGTGTTGGATAGGCTTTGTGTCACGTGGATGCTGGAAATTTCTTCAATTATCCATAACAGCACCGCTTTGTAAATTTCTTCGATTAACCATACTTTGGTGGCCGGATGCCTCATTGCGCGATGTATGCTGTGACTACTGCCTTCAAATCAACAGCGTTATCCTGCCATCTTCGCTTCCCTCCTACCAGTTGAGATGTCCTTTTCCAGCCTCGTTGACGCCCTTAAAGCCCTTCGAGGCCGGTTTCAAAAGGGATACGCCTTGACTCGCGTCTTGCATGATTCAGATCACACCATGGGTGCGGGCATACTAGTTGTGTCCAAGCCAATACTTGCTTTCAGTTCATCGCAATGGTTACCTGTCCCCCTTGGCCCTCAAGCTCAGGAGCCGACTACCATTTCCACCATTTATCGCAACACATCCGACGCTGCTCAGACCTTTGTGCCTCCGGTACAGGCTGTCGCGGGCGCGATCCCCGTTGTTGGTGGTATCATCAAGGGTGTCATCGGCGGGATGTTGAGTACCCTTCAAGTCGTAGATGTGATTCGGCTTCGTTCTCTAGAGTCCTTACCCCTGATGCTGACTACCGCTATCGTTATTTAATAGAGATACATCCAAAACAAGGGTGACATGGAGCAACTCTCCACCCGATTACACCTCCTTCTCCGCCTTATCGAAAACGCACCGATCGCTCGGACCACAGTGGAGGAAAACATGAGATGGCGGTTGCTTCGGTGTGTGGCTCGTGAAAAGTGTACTAGATTGAAGAAAGCAATTCCGACATCTCGTTATCAGCACACTGCAGATGGAAAATTCCAACCTGGAAAAAATGAGAACACGTATCCGTGCATCTTCCTCTGTCACGCAAGACATCGCCGGATGTATCTCTCGCATCAACAATCATCTGTTGGATTACACGGTGACGGAAACCTCTCCCCGAAGAATATTTGACAAGGCATTCCTGACTCGTTCTGTGGTCTTGTCAGGTCTTTATGCAAATGTTCAGCCAAAACGAGGTGCATGAAATCAGAGCGAACACAGACAAGATCGTGCAATTCAGTGTCAGACAAACACAATTTATCGAGAACTCCATGGCAATAGCAGGTACAGGACAGTTACCAGCGTTTGTCTCACGCGGCTATGCAATACTGGTCGATGCAACAGGACGAGAGCATCCGATGCTCCTTGATCAGTGCCGATACTTGGATGTACGCTCCTACAATGCGAGCATATACGTTCATTAATCCTAACATGGATTTTAGCAATTGGAACACATGCTTCTTGCCAGTCTCTATCAGTGCAGACCGGACGAAGCCGAAATCCAAAGGTGGTATATTGAAAGGAAACAATACGATTTCGTGATTTATGGAAAGACTGACTCGGATTTGATGCAACTGACAAGAGAAAGTGATATTTGGTCGAAGATGGAACCTGGGACGAAGATCGTGACGAGAGTTATTGAAGAAGAAGCCAGTTGGAATATGACGGCGACATACACGTGTCGATGCGGAACACCTAATACCATCAATGTCAGCATCGAAAATCTTTCGGCTGCGTTAGAGCGGGGTTGCACCATCACGTGGTTCGTTTTCGTTTTCTACTCACTGACAAAAGCTACAACGAACTGGAAGTCGACACTGCGAGAGACGGTTCCAAGTCGCACGCACGCGCAGACAGCGAGGGGTGGCGCCGGACGACACTGATAATCAGCAAGCAGTTGGTACCCCGACAGCAGAGGCGAAGTACCTCATTCGTAATTTTTTAGCGAAGCAAGTGGTATGTGCGAAATGAAAGCACCTACAAAAGCTATATTGATTGTCACGTATTTTGCTCCTCAGCGAACAATGCCAGTACGTGTAGTATGTGCCCAAATATGGTTCAACAACTGACCTCCCCGCGCTGCATCCTCTTTTCAGCCTGTGCGTGTTCTCGTGTCTGCAGCGATTCCCCAAGGGCTGACCCTCCCCGTGCTGCATCCTCTTTTCAGGATGTGCGTGTTCTCGTGTCTGCAGCAATTCCCCAAGAGCTGACCCTGCCCACGCTGCATCCTCTTTTCAGTCTGTGTGTGTTCTCGTGTATGCAGCGATTCCCCAAGGGCTGACCCTCCCCGTGCTGCATCCTCTTTTCAGCCTGTGCGTGTTCTCGTGTCTGCAGCGATTCCCCAAGAGCTGACCTCCCCGCGCTGCATCCTCTTTTCAGGATGTGCGTGTTCTCGTGTATGCAGCGATTCCCCAAGGGCTGACCCTCCCTGTGCTGCATCCTCTTTTCAGGTTGTGCGTGTTCTCGTGTCTGCAGCGATTCCCCAAGGGCTGACCCTCCCTGTGCTGCATCCTCTTTTCAGGATGTGCGTGTTCTCGTGTATGCAGTGATTCCCCAAGGGCTGACCCTCCCCGTGCTGCATCCTCTTTTCAGGTTGTGCGTGTTCTCGTGTCTGCAGCGATTCCCCAAGGGCTGACCCTCCCCGTGCTGCATCCTCTTTTCAGCCTGTGCGTGTTCTCGTGTCTGCAGTGATTCCCCAAGGGCTGACCTTCCATGTGCTGCATCCTCTTTTCAGCAAGTGCGTGTTCTCGTGTCTGCAGCAATTCCCCAAGGGCTGACCCTCCCCGCGCTGCATCCTCTTTTCAGCGAGTGCGTGTTCTCGTGTCTGCAGCGATTTTCCAAGGGCTGACCCTCCTCACACTGCATCCTCTTTTCAGCGAGTGTGTGTTCTCGTGTCTGCAGCGATTCCCCAAGAGCTGACCTTCCCTGCACTGCATCCTCTTTTCAGGTTGTGCGTGTTCTCGTGTCTGCAGCGATTCCCCAAGAGCTGACCCTGCCCACGCTGCATCCTCTTTTCAGTCTGTATGTGTTCTCGTGTATGCAGCGATTCCCCAAGAGCTGACCCTCCCTGCACTGCATCCTCTTTTCAGTGGGTGCGTGTTCTCGTGTCTGCAGCGATTCCCCAAGGGCTGACCTTCCCTGTGCTGCATCCTCTTTTCAGCTTGTGCGTGCTCTCGTGTATGCTGCTGTTATACTCTCTCACTCGCTTCCATTCCGGCCTTCCATAGGAACATCAAGCTTCCAGCCGAAGCAACTTTCCTGCATTGTCAAATTCTGTGTCGAATATGGAGTGCGTTCACTGCGCTTCGACCGTAATGGTTCACGCTGAGATGCCTGCTATCAGCGACTTGACTGCCAAGCAGCAGGTGTCAGATGATGATTCAGAGCTTGATGGGCTCAGTGATATGGCCGATGTCTCCGACTCCGAACTTGCTAGTATAATAATTCCGGGCTCGATGATGACTCTGGTCGATGGATCTTCCTGATGCACGAAAGCATGCGTATCAGCACATAGGCAAGTCTAGACCGCTCAACGTTCTACTGGAAGCACCACTCTATTGATGCTTACTTACACTCCGCAGAAACGTCTCACATTGTATGACCATGCCATGTATCAGAACATACCCTGTGTACATTAGACGTGGGTCTGTATTCTATGGGATTTCTACTAGTCTGTTTTTGCGTCTTGAAACGTCGTTTTGCTCCGCGCAATGACACCAAAGACATTTCAGTTTCTGAATTCAGTTCACCCTATCCATGATGTCTGTTGTACACGCGGTCGAATCATAACAGTACTACAGCCCCATGGCCAGTTTATCTCTTATGTATAACTACGCCCCCAGCGTGGGTGTTGCACGCCACCGCTGTGACGTCTTCTTGTCCATCTTTTTTACTCGCACGACTCGACCTGCCGAGTGCGACTGCATAGCCTTGCTCATGCTCATGCGCAACACACCACAGGAAAAAAGAAAACGGAGGAACAAACAACAGGACAGTGTGAAACCGAAAACATTTTTATTACATAAATCACAAGCAGGGTGGTTGAAGCATCTCATACACGCGAGACGACCGTGATTGGGCACGGGTCAAGGCTAGATAGACACGGCGTGTGGGGTTGTGATTGCGACTGTGACTGCGGTTGTGACCCTGATTGGGTGTGGGATTGGGACGAGGACGAGGACGGCCCGTCCGGGCATTGAGATGGTGTTTGCGAGTGAGACCGGGATGGACATGGTGAGTGCGCTTGGGATGTTGGACTGAGCCCGAAACCGTCCACAGAGCTTACGATGTTTGGACATGTGTAC
>JBBPJQ010001302.1:0-11460 GCA_038088795.1 Boletus rex-veris
TGTACTGGCCGCCCGACTGTTGGAACGCGCTGTCATCGTAGTCCGAGTCAGGGAACACCATGATATTGTCAGCAGCGCCTTTGCGCACAAGCAAGTGATCGACAACCTGTCGAAAGTACAATTAAAACGCGGTCCTTGCCCACGTCCAAAATAAGAGACTTACCCCGGTCGAGGCGGACTGATCATTAGTGCTGGGATTAGTCACCACGATTTCCAAAATTCCATCGGGAACGTTGTTCAACGTTGCGGACCACGAGAAAGCGGAGAGGGCCACACCGGTGAGACTCGTGATTACCGGGTTTGTTACGGTATTACACGCCACGGAACTCGTGTCCAACGTCGGCGGACCCCCTATACCTGAAGACGACATGTTGAAAGTGATACTGTCCGTGACGCTAGCACACGACATGGGGGTATTAAACTCGAGAACGATGTTGATGGTCGTCGCATTCGGGTCTCCAGGCTGCGCAGTGATGCGGGCGTCGTGGCCAGGGAGGAAGCGCGTCAACATGGGAGGAGGAGGGACCCATTGGTTGGATGGCACAAAGATCTTCATCCCATATGGGTCCATGGTAATGTTATTCAAACATCCATACCACGGGGCAGCACCGTTATTGTAATACGAAGACAAGGAATCCTGGAGCGTATATTGCTCAAAGGGAGCCAACAAGTTCTGCACGGTGGTGCCAGATTGGTACGGCGTCGAAATCCACAGAGAACTCGAGCAGTTATATGACCATGTGGTGGTCATATTCATATTTGAATATAACATCCATACTTGATCAGTGTGGTTTCCTGTGAGGGTCTGTACGCCTGAGATGCCAGCTCGGGATACAGAATAGAGACCCATTTCGGTGACGGTGCCGTTTGAGCCCGGGCGTTGAATGTAGTTTGTCCAGTTACCACGCTGCACGAGATCCCATCCGTCTTGGAGGGCATTGTAGGTGCTGCGAAGAGATAAAAACTGTTTCATCAAGCGACGCATGTCGGTAGTGGGATCGAAATGGTCCAGCGAGTTCCAGTCATCGTAGCATCCGAGCAAGGCGGATTCGATCGGCCAGTTGAAGTATTGTGCTGAGCCCAATTTATAACAGCCATGGCGCTGCCACGCCTTGTTGCTTATCATGGCTTGACGACTGGATGTGTGTGTATGAGTAAGCCTGTGACTGATACTGGTTCAGAAAGAAGCGTACCCAAAGAGGTAGTTGGACGCGGTGGAGTCGAAAAGGTAAAAGTTTTGCTCTTCACCGTAGTACCACTAAACTCTGGAATGAGACATGCTTGATCAAAGACTGCAACATGGACGGACCAAAGGGATTCCGGGCATGACCAAGTTTGTGACGAAGAGCGCCAATGCGGATCTTATTGTGCCGTTTTCCAAGCTAGGCCATCGAAAGACGTCGAAATTTCCGGCGCCAAACATGTGTTTGGGATCGAAGGCACCGGTGTTGGGGTTTAGAAAGTCGTCGTTGACAAACATTTCGTTCCACGCGGTGATGAAATTGGTGTCAAGATCGTATGCGACTGCGAGGTTTCCGTCCATACCCAGGAAACGGGTGAGGGAACGGTAGATGGAGTAGTGGAACGCATAGCTATCGAGGCCGTTTTGACCTTGTGAACGGAGAAAATACTGGTTCTCTGCTTCTGTTGCGTTTGCAGCTTGGAGGAAGCCAGGTGGGAGCTCCATGGGAGTGCGACCACGACCCCTGTAGATATTTTAGGAGGAGGAGAGGATACGGCAAATACAAGTAGCGCACAAATATAGGGCACCGAACGTGTCACCACCCGTGACCTCGCCGGCAATGAAAAAATTAGACTTGCCAAGTTTTGTGGCACAAGCACGTGTTGCTGCTGACCATGCGGCCATACCGTTTACAGTGACCTGGGTTGATTTATCGACACGGATGGCATCGATATCGAGGGCGGTGATGGCCATGCAGGAGAAGACTGGAAGTTTTGCCATGACTTGAGGTTTCCATTCGCGGAGACGGTCCTGTACGGAAGCAAATTTGGACAGCTGACGCTGCCAGTCTGGGTGAACACCAAAAGCCTCCACGTCGCCAAACTGATCAAAGTCGGAGTTGTAGCAACCATTTGCGGAGACGGGTTGAATGGAGCCATCCTCTTGCCAGAAGACGGGCAACTGGCAGGATGAATTCCATTGATTATCGTACTGGTGGGAAAAGGAGGTGAGAATAGGTGACGAAAGCAAGGGGGAGGGAATTTGGATGTTACCTGGAAATCAGCATATTGTGAAAAGCCCCAGGGGATGTAACTAGGGTTCTTTGGGGCGGCCTGGTACTGGTTGAGACTAAAAGGGGCGCTGACGTTTAGGTAGCTGGACAAGGATGGCCGGTGAGGGAATGAGGCGGTGCAAACGTGCAAGAGACACACCCTTGAAATCCGAGAAGATCACTCATGGTGCCGACGGTGAAGTCGAGCATGATGTACATTCCCCTGGCATGGATGGTGTCGATGAACTGTTGCCAGTCGGCGATGGTGCCCCAGTGGGGGTCAAGGACGCTAAAATCGAGGGGAGAGTAACCTAGGGGAAAGATGAGGGTAAAATCGGGGACGGAGGGGAAGGGACGGACTGTCTGCCTGCCAGATCATGTTCAAGAAGATTGTGCCGGAGAGGTATATGCCCTTTATGCCCATGCCTTGTATGTAGTCGAGCTTTGAGGTGAGACCCTTGAGGTCGCCACCGTAGCGGAGCTGTGTTTCTCTCCAGTCCCACTCGTACATGGAGCCAAAGAACTGGTTGTTGGAGGGGTCACCATCTGCAAACTTGTCCAAGAGGATGGTATAGAATGGGATGGCACGCCAGTTTTGTGGAGATGGGGTGTATGTCGTATTTGACCTGTTTGTAAAGTACTGGGTTGGGTCCTGGGCATTTTGGTTGAGGTTGAGGTTGTACTGGACAAGGTCAGGACGGTAAGGAGACGCGATGGCGAGGGATGAGAAGAGAAGGGGGAGGAGGGAGTAGATGATCATTGCTGCGTGACCACCAGCGGAGGTGGAGGGACGGAGAGGAGGAAAGAAGCGGACAAAACCGAATCTGGTGTTTCCCATTATACGACGTTCTAGAACGGGTCCCACTGACCAAATCGGATTCAGGGGAAATTAACGCGGCCTACCTCGACCGCACCCTTGAGAATATCCGAGGATTCATACCCATACCCATCCTTTTTTCTTGGACTGTCTAGTCTCTGCATGGCAACTGAATCGTTAGCATTTTAAGCGTGTAACTCCCTGTTGACTCCCTGCGAAAATCCAAGTAGACTATGTTACCTGTTACGGAAATCACAGATTACCCGTGACAAAGTTCCGCAAACCGGATTACGTAGCTGCAACGTGTTTACTTCCGAGACCACCGACAAACCTATAAATGGTATTGGATCACAAGACGGCGACCGAGACAATAATAAACACACCTTGGGTCACATCTTTTCGATAGTATAACCTGGCTGTGTCGAGGGAAATTTGGAGATGGTACCTGAGGTCGGTTCACCAGAGGTACGCGAGACAAGGAGGCACCGGTGACATACTAGAGGGCGGCGGGGGTCGGTCCAGACCGTGCATGAAAAGCAAAAGCAGTGGTGGGAAACATGAGATCTGAGCCGGACCGGTTGGCTACACGCACGTCCTCAAAGATAGCAGGGCTCCGCAACAACCTTTCGCCCGAGAGGCCCGCTTGTTCCACCTCGGCTCTCTCATCCCACCTGCTGTTCAAAGCATTTCGGAGCCCCCGCCAGCTGTCCTATCCACCCCCAGCCCATCCATTCACTGCAGGCGAACTCGCTATACGGCCGGATACTTGTTGCAACAAACAATGTTAAGATCACGGTACTTACTAAAAATGGATTTCGTTGCACTGATCTCGTCAACCGCGTACTTGACGTGACCGCCACCGACGCCACATATCATACCACTGGCACCCCTGGACCCACAAGCGACCCAAGCCCTTGATGAAGAGAACGATGCTCAGTTGATTCGTAAAACTTATCAGTACGACGAGTACTAAATATCACTTTATACTCGTCGCGACACACAGCACGAAGAGCGGGAGATCCGGCCCTGACGGATCGGATCCAGAATGTCGGTTGGCCGTGACTTCGAGAAATTGAAAATGCTACCTCAAGAGTGCATAACTGACAAGAGAAGGGATGGCAATCCGCAAGAACTCGGAAACCAGGAGGGTGAGACACTTGGCAGAGTCAAATTGCGTAAAGGGTCTCATCGATGGACTCACTCAATAATATGACAACGATGCCGGACAACTGTAACAGGGGGAAACACACAACGAGCGACAACGAATGCGAGTAATCGCAAAGGCGAGACCAGCAACAAAAGGTGAGTTATGTGCCCGTGGAACAAACCCGAGTCAGTGACCGACGAGCCCAACTCACACAGCACGAAGACGATGCGAAGAATGATGAGCAACCAGGGGCCACACCGCGAACGGTCAATCATTGCAGTGGCGAGAAGTGGCGCTGGAAAAGGGGACAGCCTCGGACGAGGTCCTGACCAGCACCCAGCGAGAATTCCTCAAACACGACACGCCGACCATCACTCGTTGATTCCGCCAGCATCTCGAACCATTCGATACAAGGCGATCACCACGCAACGAGATTCACGGGCAAGTTCGCCTCGCTCTGGATGGACAGGGTATGATAGAGTCACGAGGGTCCTGCCAGTGGCACTCCGACGGCACAGTTGCCTCTCCCACAAGTCTTTCATGTCCGGTTGTCAGCCTGCACATACTTTGCCTCTAAGTACAAGAAAGGTAAAAAATTACTCTGTTGGTAGGTAACTAAAATGTTGGTTGTCATGTCCGAATTACCTGCTCGTGCACAAAGGTTAAAGAGTGAACGAAAGAATGTCCGCGTGGAGGCAGTGAATCGGGGATCTTCTCGGGCTCTCGTCGATCGGGTGCTGTTTGATCCGGCTAATCAAGGCGGAGCCTCCTCGTTATGTACCTTCAAGTCTATTGTTGAGAGCCTATATAGCGATGTTCTTCAAGTCCACCTCGTCTTTCGTGTCGAGGCTCACTTCACATTTCTTATTTTCAGCTCGTACTGCCTCTTGTTCGACCATCTTCTTCCGTGCGTCGGCACTCATCATCACACCACGAACCTGAACACCCCGACCTTTTCCTTTCAACCTGTCCTCCTTGGTGTTCATCGACAGTTTATTGTACTCCCGCCGCAAAACAACTGGCAGCGTCGCGCTGCCACTCCATTTCCTCAGCTTCTGCACGTAGTTGCTCGAGCTTGAAGAGGTGGTGGCACTGAATGGGTGTGACAGGAAGTCATGTTGAACAGACATGGATCGTGTGCAGCGAATTGACGGAAGAGTTGAATGTTGATCAATGCCGGTGGCAAGGACTACGAGGGTCGTGAAAGTTGGTCCGGCGCTAGCCAGCAGAACTCGGACTCTGGGTTATTTTGGCGTATTGTACAGTGTAGTCCACCATGGTGAGAATATCTTCAAAGATTTTACGAGCATCGACTCGACATTCGCACTAGTTACAACCCAGGTGCCGACTGGAGCTTTGTTGGACCAGTGGTAAGCTGTCAATCAAGTGTTGTATTGTCCAAGTCCCGATTCCGACTGTCTGACTGTTGGCATCGTCCACTCGCAGCTCAACATGAGTGGCATCCTCGACCCACCCTCTGGAACCTCCTTCAATGCCGACTTCCTCAAGTCCTGGTCAGACACGCACGTCGCAAAATGGCTCGCCGACATCAGATGCAGCGTTCACGCCGACACCTTCAAAGGACACGATATCAGAGGCGACATCCTCCTCGAACTCGATCAGGATACCCTCAGAGAGATGAGCATATCCAGCGTCGGCGACAGACTTCGCATATTGAATGCCGTCAAAACTTTGCGTCTCAAGTGCGCTGCCCGCATCGCCAGTCCCAACGTCTCTCTTCCCCACGCACGCAATCTCACTCTCGACGGTCCATCAAAACAAAACGGCCTTCAAGCCTCCCATTCCCGAGAAAACTCGCGCGACAGCAACACCCGCGATCAATCTCCCTCTTCCCGAGCTACCAAGCGTCTCGACAACAACAGACCCGCTCCCCTTGTCCTCGCCCCAAACTCGTCAAGACCAGATCTGCCACGTCTCATACGAGAACCATACTCGGGTGATTCTGCACGCGCAGCCTCTCTCATACGTCCTCTACCACAACCAGTAAATGGCTCGTCCCCTGCATCCGCCTCCGCAAGTAGTGTTGCCTCCGCGACCCGACCCGCCCTCCCTCCGTTACCCCCCGCACCCCGTGGACAGCCTCCCCAGCCACCCACAACTCGCCCAACACCACGCAATCTCCACCCGCTGGCTGGGGCGCGTTCACGAACACCAAGTCAAATGGACCCCTCCTCTTACACCACCTCTCCCCTCCCTCCTGCCGCACCTTCTCAAAACCTACTCACGCCCTTATCTGGTAACCGGCCTGCTTATGGCCTCCCCACTGATCCTCGATCGGGGTCTTCCACACTCAAACCAACCATACGTTCTCCCTCTCCCCTCGGCTCACACTCGTCACCACGGCCTGCCAACGGTTCTGCCCATGGCAGGAACATTTCTTTTGGCGGTGTGAGCTCTCCCATGGGTTCCGTTCCCACTGCCAAGCTGCCACCACGTCCGTCCACGACTGGCACTACTCAACATCCTTACGCATCTGCACAGCCACCTCTAAGTGGTGCCGCCTTGTCTCCCATTGTCGAAGCATCTCAGAGCCCTTCGTCTAATCCATCATCCCCTGCCTTCACAGTCGGGCGCGGTCCGTTTCACCCATCGTCGCACACCCAACAACTCTCTCTGGACGACCTCCGACGAAAACTCGTCAAGTTCATCCTACCCGACGAAGGTCGTTCATGTGTCGTCGATGTCGCAGATTGTGCAGGAGGCATCGAGGTCATGGAAAAAGTCTTGCGCAAGTTTGACAAGGTAGCCGCTAGGCGGAAGGAGGATGGCCCCAATATCATGAGCCGAATCGAGACCGATGACGGAGGTCTCAGCGTCGATGGATGGTGCGTGTATCTGGAAAATGAGGACCAGTGTGATAATGGTATGCATGCAGTATTTTCTATGTTTACTAGCACTGACAAGTTGTAGGCAAAACCCTCTCCGAGGCCGAGCTGTTGGCAGTATGCCATGGTCCGCCAGATTCTATCAAGGAACAAGGTCTAACGCTGCGTCGTACTGGCCGGACGAAGCGTTCCAAGGCCCTTGCGCGGATATTTGGTGAAGACCCACCGATCGCCTCACCGCGTACTTCCAGCCCTACATCACCTGCACGAAACGCGTTTCCGTTCCCCCCTGCACGACAATCTACGCCTGGTGACGAACTCGATGCCGACATGTCATCAACGGACTATGCGACTACGATCGATGATGACCAGAGAACGAACAGGTCGATCAAACGCGCGAGCACGATCAGCATTCTCAGCGGCCTCGGCGTCCGCGATCCCGAAAAGGCGCTCGAGTCGCCGATCTCGCCGACCCAACAAGCATCTGCCAAGCGGCCCTCGAAACTGCGCAACTTTTTCGGACAACGACCGCCGAGCGAGTTGATCACGACACATTTGACAGAGTACTTCCCCTTTGCGGAGAAAAAGATGCTCCGAACGGCGAGACATAGTATGATGCTGCGGGCGTCGACGGTTGGAGGCCAGAGTAAGCGGGAGAGTATGATGTCGTTAAACCCGCCTTTGCCGTCGCGGTTTAGCACGAGTACGCAAGGGTCACACGGGCTATCGTCCAAGCGGAACTCGGTCATGTCAACGGGCAAGGCATCCACGATCGCCAGCGAAAGTGCGATCGAAGACCCGCCGCGGGTGTCGATCTCGACCGAGGACGGCAATTCGGTTATCCTCACGGGAGACGACGTGGACAAACTGTCTGGTATCGATTCAAAACCGCACTTGTTGCCACCGGTCACGTTCCCGACGGAGTCGCTCTCCGAGTCGATGGAGGATCTGACGGGGAGCAGGCGGCTGTCGCGGACGAGTTCGAATGCGTCGAAGCGAACCAGTTTCATGACGGAGCTGAGGAGCAAACGTGACCGGTCGGACACGGCGAGTTTACTGACGGTCGACGAAATCACGGCCGAGGTGGAGAACCGGAGACAGAGCATGGCGGTGGATATGGGCGTGGAAGGTGCGGAAGACTGGACCAAGGTAGAACCGGACATTGACGACGTGACGAGTCTCTCTGAAGACACGGTGTTTGAGGACGAGGACGAGGACGAAGAAGGTGAGGATGAGACGGAGGAAGAGGACGAGATGGGCCGGACAATGACATCGAGCGGAGGTGAGCCGAGCTGTCGGGCCGGTTCGTTTGATACACGTGCTGATTTCCAAAATAGGCACAAAGTGGATCAAAGGTGCACTGATCGGCGCAGGCTCGTTCGGGAAAGTCTACCTCGGCATGGATGCTGTCAACGGGCTTTTAATGGCCGTCAAGCAAGTCGAGCTGCCAACTGGGTCCGCACCCAACGAGGAGCGCAAGAAGAGCATGCTCAGTGCACTCGAGCGCGAGATCGACTTGCTCAAGGATCTCTCCCATCCCAACATCGTGCAGTATCTTTGTAAGCTGTTCTAGACCCCCCTACTTCCATCCCGTCTAATCACCACTCTTGGTAACAGACTCTTCTGTCGACGACGACTTTCTCAACATTTTCCTGGAATACGTGCCAGGTGGCTCCGTAACAGCGCTCCTACGTAGCTATGGTGCCTTTGAGGAACCTCTCGTCAAAAACTTTGTCCGCCAGATTCTCCAAGGCCTCAACTACCTCCACGAACGTGACATCATCCATCGCGACATCAAGGGTGCCAATGTCCTCGTTGACAACAAGGGCGGGATTAAGATCTCCGACTTTGGCATCTCCAAGAGGGTTGACGGCAGTACGTCTCTGACCTTGGCATCTCGTCACCAACGTGAAACATGAAATTGAAACCGCTTCTTTTAGACCTCCTGACAGGAAAGCGCATGAACCGACCGTCCTTGCAAGGATCCGTCTTTTGGATGGCGCCAGAAGTGGTACAACAAAAGACGCACACGAGCGCAGCGGACATTTGGAGCGTGGGCTGTCTGGTCGTCGAAATGCTCACGGGGGAACATCCATGGGCCCAACTGACACAGATGCAGGCCATTTTCAAAGTAGGTTCACCCTTGTCATCTTTGCGCATCTCGCTCACCACTTGGTGTTTATAGATTGGTCAATCGGCGAAACCCACGATTCCATCGGATATTTCGGCGGAAGCGGCTGATTTCTTGACCAAGACGTTTGAAATTGACCACCATGCGCGGCCCAGTGCGGGTGAGCTTCTCCTGCAGGGGTGGTTGGTTGTGAAGCCTGGAGTTGTGGCGGGTGGCGGGAAAGGTGGTGCTGCCAAGGGTATCGTGCCCACGATTGAGGTGACGTCGTGAGAACTCACGTCCTTGTCTTTGACATTGACGCCGACGTTTACCGCTCGCTCTTTGATGCCACGGCTCCAAATGCCTGTATTCCCTCGCATTAAGCGGGGCGCGATGCGCTTATCGTCGTGGTCGATGCTCTTGGTTTCTCCCCACGTCTCACTTTTACTTGCTGCTGGACATGTGACGCTTTCAACCTAGTCGATGCATTTTTCTCCTTTAATTTCGTGCGTAGTACCGCCCCTGTTGGATAGGAATGATACCGGAATCTATTTATCACCCTTTGGCATCACATCTAGTTGGCTTTTTCCCTCTTCGTTGTTGCATTCTTAGGACTGTTGTTATTTGTTTCGTTACTTTTCGTTTTGGCATTTGCTACCTGGCAAGGATGTTCAAGTAATGGTAAACGTTTGCAATACAATGGATGGGATGACAGTCGTCTGTTGAAACGGGGGTGTCAAGAGGTGCGGTCGATGGGAACAAATGCCAGGTTTGCCGAGCAAAAAACATTGATGCCATCGATCGGTCACACTCCCGATGGACTGCAAATTCAAATACGTTTCGAGTCGAGCGTCAACGACAACGACTAGAAGACGGATCCTAGAAGTAATCCACCATGACACCATGACCACAGACAATCGACAGCCAATGCCAACATACCGTCACCGTCACCGACCGTCACTCTCACCGTCACTCTCACCCTCATCAGACGTTGCCCGCTTCCGCTTCCCACCCGCCCTCGACCCCGGCCCCCAATTTGGCGCTGGATTCTGCTGATACCGTACGATTCGCACGTCTGTCGTGCGCGTCACAGAGTCGGGGTGTTTTGTAAAGTCGATCGGCGTTCTGGATGGATAAAAAGTGAGTTGGTCGGTTATCACGGTACGGGGAACGTGGGATGGAAGATGAGAAAAGGGACGTGGACGTGGAGATACGGGGGAAAGAGGGGGTGATCCACGGATACCGAGGGAAAAGAGGTAGATATGAGAAAAACAAGGGGCATGATGCAAAAAAAAAAGACGTAAGAAACGTACTTGATCTCTTTGCTCAACAACTTGGCCGCGGGTGCCGTCTCCGAAATCCGGTCCATCCGTACCGGATGGCGCTGTGCCCACGCTCGAAAGACGTCGTGAATGACATCGCGCGAGGCAGTCGTCTTGAGCGACCCTGGCAACGCGTGAGAGCGCGATACCTTGTAGCCTGCATTGAGGAGTGCCGAGCTACAGGGAAAACGGAAACGAGAACAAAGGAAGGACCTGGATAAGCCGGGCGTGGTAATGCGATAGACGACACACGTACGCAACGTCACCCAGCGCTGGCGTCGAGCAATGGAATGTGCCCGCAACTTTTCCGGGGGTGAAATAGAACGGGACATCAAGTTCCTGCGAGGGATGTAACATCGCCGTCAGGACCGTTGGTGGTCATCCATGTATGTACTCTTGCGCTGACCTCTTGGGCGACGGTCAACATCCCTTTCATGCGCGTCGACGTGCCATAATTCTTGGCGTTTCGATCGACGTGCTCGACGACTTTCGCAACAAAGTCGGAGTTATGGAGTGGACCAGACCACATTGGTCCCGCAACCTGCGTGCCAATCTCACACATCAACACACAGAGCTACAGAGAAGACACCATACTGACGTGCATAGTGTAGCCACACTCGGGGCACGCCGAATTAATGGGGGGGCCAGCGGCCGTTTTGTATTGAAGATTGACTGCGCCAGACTGTTCGTTCGTCCTTTCTACGACCCGCCCAATTTTTTGCTCGTGAAAAGACGCGCATCCACAGCAGACGTAGTAGATGGACGTTTTACTTTTGTTGACAGTGTCAGCTGAACAAGCGAGTACCATAGACGATACGAGAACGTTACCTGGCTGCTCTTTTCACTTCTACAGGAGCTGCATGAATTCGCACAAAGATACGAACATAAAAGTCGATGGACAAGGATAGAAGAGGTTCGATGTAGCGTCCGTATCTACTTGCAGATGTCGAGATTGTGTTCAAGACCAGCCTGAGTGCCTATACC
>JBBPJQ010001303.1:0-11453 GCA_038088795.1 Boletus rex-veris
GATTGGCAGATATTCGTGATTCGCTGACGAGGATACCTAGGACATGTTGAAAGACGAGTCCAAGCTGAGGACAGGTCCCAAAAACTACCACGATCGCGTCTTCGAGGAAGAAATCATCGACCACATCAACATCACCAAACACCACTACGACTCGTACGTCCACCTTTCTCATCGTCGTGTCCTGGCGCCCTCATCTTTTCACTCTAGTACCTCCTTCAAGGACGCATTGAAGTATGGCTTCTACGAGTTTCAAAACATCCGTGATTGGTACCGCGAAGTTACCGCAGACGTCGGGATGCACACTGACCTGGTCAAGTACTGGGTTCGCGCCTCGACCCTCCTCATGGCCCCCATTGCACCTCACTCCGCCGAACACATCTGGCTCGCGTTCCTGCACGAACCCCAATCGATCCAGCTCGCGCGCTGGCCCGACCCAGGCCGTACAGCTGACCGCACCCTCATCGAAGCCGGCGCATACATGCGCAGTACACTCAAGATGATCCGCGACGCCGAGACGACGCTGCTCAAAAAGCTCCAAAAAGGCAAAAGGGGCAAACCAGACGGCCCGTCGTTTGACCCCAAGTCGCCCAAGAGCGTCCGGGTCTACGTGGCGACGCGGTTCCCTGAGTGGCAAGAGACATGTGTGCAGGCGGTCAAGGAGGCGTATTCCGAGGCTCAAGACAAGGTGGATGACGTGTGCGTGAGGGCGATCTTGACCGAGAATGGGTTGATCAAGGATAAACGCACGATGCCGTTCGTGCAAGCATTCAAGGTGACTCTCGATTTGAGTCGTTTCGAATGAGGATGAGCGCTGACTGGGTGCTAAAACACAGAAACGCATGCAGGACTTTGGGGCCAAGGCTGCTTTCAACCGAAGTCTGTCGTTCTCCGAGTCGCAAGTCCTGACTGAGTTCTTGCCGTATCTGAAACGATCACTGCACTTGGTCGACGCGGAAGTCTTCTTGGTCGATGAGGCGCTGCGGAGGGACGAACCGGGTTTCACACAGACGATCATAGAGACGTCAGAACCTGGTAGTCCTGCTTTCGAGTATCGCAACGTATAGAGTGCAGCATTGGGCTTTCCCCAATGGTCACCATGTAAAATGCATTCCTATAGATTTGGTAGCGATTCTGCGTGGACGTGCTCTATCCATGCTGATATATACGCATAAGATTAAAGCACAGGCAACCAACCAGACATGTTCTACGTTGAGCTAATCATCTGCCTCGGATAGCTCAAAGCCTGCGGCGTGCAACAACGTCGCGAACTGGTAGCAACACTTTAATGAGAACGCTACATGTTATACATGGGGGTGAATGCCCTACCTGGACTCTTGAGACGTACCGGACCTGATTGAAGTCGTATCCTGGTCTGTCGCTCACATCGCCTGGTGTAGCATTAGGAAGACACAAAGACTATCACTAGCCGGGTACGCACCACTGTTGTGATACATGGGATCCGCGACTAGAGGAAACAGACGACGACGAAAAGTCAATGTCCGCGCCGATGCTTGCACCTCGATCTAAACGACTTACTCGGTCCAGCACGTTCAAACACCTGAGTAGCAGGATACCCTTGCTGGTGGAACGACTTGAGAGAGATAACATCCAGTCACCATCCCACGCGTACGCCAAGAACACTGCGGAACACATACCTGATGATCACTGCAGCAAGCAGCCGTGTACCCGACGGTCAGCTCAGGGCTATATATCGCCGCAACCTTGGTGACCAGCTCCGTGACTTCCGGCGTGCCGATACTAGGCGTGCACTTGTGTCAGACGTGCTGTACGAGGACGGATGGACAAAAGACGACGAACTACTCTGGTAACCCAAGTTGCGGTGGCTCGTTTGGAGCGTGGTACGCAAGCATGTCTGCTTGTATCATGAGCGTCACATTGGCATCCCGTGCGCGCAACTCCTCTGTAGAGGTAGATAGCGTATGCATATAGTGTCGGCGAACAGCGAACGTGCAGAAATGTAAATGAAGGCACGCACGAGCGTATGCTTTCGACCCGAGTAATCCCTGCTCTTCGCCAGCAAACGCGACGAGTTCGACATTCGTGTGGAATTTGAGACCGAGGTCCTTGATTCGGTGTGCGATCGCGAGTAATGAGATGGTGCCGGAACCATCGTCGTTGCCGCCGGGTGCCTACAACACCGTTGTGTCAATCGACGAGCGCAGGACCGAGTACGGTGCATATGTATACCCACGCGCGACGAGCCAAAGGATCCACGTGAGTCGTAGTGACCAGAGATCAACACGATAGACTGCGAATCTAGCGTGCCAGCGTATTTACTTTGCGCCAGGCATCCATGATACGTCAACGTCCACGTCCACGAGCACGGACGAAAGAGAAACACCATACCAGACGACGTTGGGTGCAAAGCCCACCAAGAATGGCTTGAGCTCGCACGACGCACCGGTGTCTTCAAACTGCGCCTTGAGCCATGCCGCGGCCACACGCGAGCCATTGGAAAACGAATGGCGGGACTCGATCCCGGACGTGCCGTCTTCGTTGGTGAGATAGCGAATGTCCTTGCGCATGCGGTCCATGGAGATGCCGTTGACGATGCTGGCGACGACGGGATCGAAGTGCAAGGATGCGAGGAGCTTGCGGACGTGGTCGACAGCGTGCTCCGGGACGGGGAGGTATGCGACGGGGGTGGGTGGGATCGGAGAGGCCTTCCAGTAGCGCGGGAGGAACGTCGAGAGTGCGTGGGCGGCGTCGGCGTCTGGGACGGAGACGACGGCGGATCTGAGTGCGGGATTGTGGTACAGGAGGGAGAGAACTGGCAAAGGTTCGGGGGTGAATAGGACGGTCTGGTAGTCAGTTGCCGGAGGGACGACAGTGCCATCGGCGTGGAGCCACTGGAAGAAGTCCTTGACCTGAGCGTCGTACGCGGTCGTTCGGAGGGCATTGTCGACGGCGGATTCCTGGATCCAGACGAGCTGTTCGTCACCAGCTGGCAACGGGACGATCACCGGAGGGTTGTCAATGCCTTGGACGAACCGGTTCATACACACAGCGTCAGTGGGCTTGAAGACGGCCTGTTGGCCGAAGATGCCATAGAAACTGTCCGCGAGACAAGATGGGATGGACTGCGCGACAATGCCGGCGTAGGGAACAGCGAAGAGAACAGCAGTTGTGGTCATCGTGGCCGACGACGAGACGGAAGCGAGTACGACTGGTATTTGTACAGTCCTTAGTATAGACGGGCTGGTCACCAGACTAGTACTTAGTAGTAGTACCTACTAGTACAATTGGCTCATCTATCACTTCACTTCTTTCCTGCCGGCGACTCTATCCACTTCTTCGGGACTCCCCTCGACAGCAGAAACTCGGTCACCGCCTTGATCTGCTTCCCTTGTACCAGCACTTCTAGTCCTGACGCTCTTCCAGGTGCAGGAGACACTGCAAGCGCCTCACGTCAATTGCCGGTAAGCAAGGACAGTCCACCAAACACGTACCAGACGTTGCACATGCACATATCCGTCTCAGCTCGTCTGCCATCTCCTCTCCCTCAAGGAAAAACGGCTCGAATCCCACCACCAGTGTACTCGCCTTTCTGCCCTGTCGGACCTTGACCACGACCGAGATCGGTTTCAATTGTCCCTTCCTACCAACGACACCCATGAGCAAAACAGTGCATGACCGGAATGGTGACGCACTTGAGTACCGGGTCTTTTCCCTCTGCCTGTATCTCATACCATCTCTGCATCTTCTCGGATAGCCTTCGCACGATGTCATCTCGCTTCAAAAACTCAACGTTCTCGGGAGCCTCGCCTTTTGCACATGTCGTCGAAAGCAGCACTTCGTCTGTCCCAACATTGACATACGACCGATCTCGTGGGTTCGTGAGCTGGCGTGCATCAACATACTCGTTCACAGCCAACTTCAAATCCGAATAACTGTACAGTGCCGAGGAACTGCAAGACAATGTTGGCACATGCTTGGGAATGAAATTAGAGAGCACGTACTCGAATCCTCCCTCGGTGAAGAACCTGGCGGATCCACTCGCGGCATGTGGTTTCCACAACTCCTTCACCTCCATTTCTCGCACCTTGGATCTTTCCTCTTCTTCTCTTTTCTCTCTCTTTTCTTCCTTAATCTGTACGTCCCGGAGTGACGTATATGGTCGATGTGCAACCACGTCGGGGTGGGTGGCAGACACACTCATCACGAGCGGTTCCGATTTAATGTCTTTCAGGGATAAAATCCGTTGCTTATCCAGAAACTTGAAAAACGCGACGAGAGACTTGTAACTGGAGTGCTTGACATCAATCTGTGGGTACGAAGATGGCGGTGATTGTTCATCAGACGAGGACTTGTGAAGGACCGCAGGCCGAAAAGGTAGGATGTATGACGAGTAGAAGGTGCTTGCCGGTATAGGAAAAGATGCGGATGTCAGGGATGCGAGCGTGGTCTTGATGGCTTGGAGGACGGCAACCCGTAACATGTCGGAGACCTCTGTTCGGGTTTCAATCTGGACCATAGTTTCGAGTGGACAGATATCACCTTCCTTGGAAAACGCCGGCTCGCTCGGAGCGGAGGTTTGGATTTTTGGGGCAGATGCAGGCGCCTGCAACTCATCCGACGGCAAAGCGTTGGATGCGGCGCCGTTCGTCCCGCCCGGATCAGTGGCCACAACGTCGAGCACGGACTCTTGCCTCTCGTCAGCCCCAGCCGGCTCCGATATCGGCGTGTCCTCGCCACCAAGTTCATCTTCCTTGATCTCCATCTCACCCGGAGGATCTGCCTTGCTTCCCATATCGAATAGATGGTCTTTCCATGTATGCAACACGTGAACGGCCTTTCCTTTTGCACCTTCCTTCAACGTGTTCAGGTCCACTGCTAGTCGCCCGACTGCAAGTGGAGGCCCACGCGTCAATGTAGTTCCAACTGTGCGCTGTACGATGCTGACGAGCTGTTGAGGTAACACAGTCGGGCTGGATACTTGAACGACTGTGTGGACAATAACGAGTAGTCTGAGGTTCGACGCTACAAAAGATAGAGCGTATGCCTACCACCAGGAATCATGAGGTCAGCGCCGCCCACGAGGACAGGTATAACTGCTGCTGGTGTGGAGATCCACGAGAGTAGGTCAAATTTCTTCCATAAAGTGTAGACTAGGATGTAGCATGAGAGCACGCCAGTGGGCCGGACGCAATGTTAGAGACGACTGCTACCTGTAGGGATAAGATCATCTGCACCCTTTCCGACGGTGAACCAGAGTGGATCGCCCTCGGACGACAGATACACGACCTAAGGATGATCGATGAGCGCCGATGCGTGTGCTTGAAGGTGAGGTGATGCAGATGCTCACGCCAGGATCATTGGTGTAGGTTGCAACCTTTTGGGACATGAGCCCCTCCGGTACGAGCAGGTCGCCAAGCTCAGGAGATATGCCATACGCTTGTACAATGCGCTGCTTGAGCTTGCGCCGATCAGAGCTGCGAAGTGGTGCTAAAGGATCGTCCAGCTGACGTCGTTCAAGATATATGCAAGGACACACCTGAAGTCTTTGTACTTGACAATGGTTTCTTGAACATCGTGACAGTGACGAAAAAGGCAGTTTGAACCTGGATGTTTGCAGCAGCGAAAAAAAAGTTTTACTAGATGCCTCGCGCAACATCAAACCGTTTCTCGAGGACACACCCGTCCTCCGTCAAATCAGCGGCAGCAGGACATTCAAAACACAACGACAATGGCGAGGGCAGCTCGTCAGGCGTTCGAAACCCGATCTTCAACACCGAGCGATTTGGTCAACATATCCTGAAAAACCCCCAGATTGCGCAAACGTATGCATCGATTTATGCTGGGACCACAGCTTGATCACACTTTTTTTCATCCCGTCGCATCAGAATTGTAGACAAGGTACGACTGGTACACATCGAAGTGTTCTCGAACTGATGATGAGTATCACTCCAGGCGAACCTCCGTCCCACAGACAAGGTCCTGGAGGTCGGCCCCGGAACTGGAAATCTGACCGTCCGCATTCTCGAAAAAGCAAAACATGTCACCGCCGTAGAGATGGACCCCCGGATGGCAGCAGAAGTCACAAAGCGCGTCCAGGGAAAGTGCGTCATGACCTCCTTTTTCTCTCTCCCATTGCATCACAATCCAACACGCCAACCCACGTTAGACCCGAACAACGCAAACTGGACATCATCATCGGCGACTTTGTCAAAGCCGATCTGCCCTATTTCGACGTCTGCATTTCCAACACACCCTATCAGATCTCGTCGCCCCTCGTGTTTCGTTTGCTTTCTCATCGTCCTCTATGTCGCGTCGCCATCCTCATGTTCCAGCGCGAGTTCGCTCTTCGACTCGTTGCTCGACCTGGCACAGAGTTGTGGTCGAGACTGTCCGCGAACGTTCAACTCTATTCCAAAGTCGACCTGCTCATGCACGTCGGCAAGAACAATTTCCGACCAGCACCATTGGTGGAGTCGTCCGTAGTGCGCATTGCCCCACTCGATCCGCCGCCGCCAGTCAAGTTTGAAGAGTTTGACGGCCTCGGTCGAATAGTGTTTTCGCGGAGAAACAAGACGGTGCATGCCACGTTCATGGCCAAGGGTGTCATGGAGATGCTGGGAAAGAACTGGCGGACGTGGTGTTCGTTGCAGAACAAGGTGATCCATGCCGAAATACTGCTCCACGCGTAATCGTCTCACCCGTGCTTAGACGATCGATGATAGTGTCAGTATGAAGGTGAAAGTAGAAGAGGTCTTGAGCTCGACGGGGTACTCGGAGCAGAGAGCAGCAAAAATGACGGTCGACGATCTCTTAAAGTACGTGGTTTGCTGACGAGATTGTGAGATGCTGTTTCCTGATGTATCAATAGACTGCTATTGGCTTTCCATGACGAAGGTATACATTTTGCGTAACTGTAGTGCTGCTTTATGCCTCTTGAGGAGAAGATAGTTGATATGGGCAAGTACGTTTATCTTAAAAGCTCAGTTAGAATATTTCCAGAGCCGCTTCTATCGCCTGAGCAGGAAATCCCTGAGCCTGTTCTCTCCATGGTTCAACCTGGAGATGGATTATGTCCAACATTCACCAGCACCCGACATACCGGCCGCCTCGCAACAAAGTGCGTGAAGCGCAAGGCAGGTGGGAAGACTATTTTTGGTGGGTGAAGACCCGCGAGAGGGGAGGGCAGATTTACAGGGGTCATGTGGTGTCGTCCGGCCAGCGTGACTTGAGTTGACCTCGACCATCGCAATCGGGGAGCGAGCCCCAACAAGTGCCGGACGAGGCAAGCCCCGCTGCCTCGAAGGTGAGGCACCAGAGGAAGGATTGGGGGTGGCAAACGGTCCCCTGTTGACAAGATATCGTATCTGATAGTAAGTATTACATTCCTCCTGTTGACAACCGTGGCATCAAAGCACTGGGTCATTATATTCATCACATCCACTGTCATCCCTGAGTGCTTGAGCTCAGGTACGCAATAAAGTACTAGGTTACAATTCCAGGTATAGGTGAACGTGCGCCAAGGCATCCGTCACCGTGTCTCGTATCCAAGTCGACGGTTGCCTAATATGAAGGACGCAAACAAACAAAGTTGCGTTTACACCGAATCATTACTTGCACTCACACCCTGTCAGTTACCTGGTGGGACTTGTGAGCATCGTGTTTGTTCCTACAGTATGGTCTTTCTGCTTGTTCTCTCATGGGAGAGGACGACCAAAGGAGTGTATGTCCACGTTCCAACCTGCGGGGGATGGTAGTACCACACAAATGGGTTGGGCGCATCTGGTGAGCTTGTCCGACCTCGATGTGCGACTGGTCAATGTCAAATATCAGGGTTGTTCATGGGAATTTCACGCTCTACCCTGCAGGTTCCGGACCCAGTCCATAGGATGCTATCATGTCATTGCGTTCGACGAGTCCCTTGTGTGATCTGGTTCGGGAGAGCCAAGGAGACTTTGTATGATATAAAATCCGCGCGTTGAGTTCTTTCAGCTCTCACCAGCTGTTTTTTTTCTTCAGACCATGTCCTCGAAATCCGAAGGGGATGTACTCCTCAACTCCTTTTTCATTGCGATCAACATAGAGAACATCCTGTATGGTGAGTCTAGCGACCCGCATGATGAGGTAGCGTAGGCTCACCTGCCCGTTGTGCAGGCATTGAGTTGTTCCTCTACTTTAAGACCTTGCGTCTCTTGCTGAAAGACAGAGGAACTTATAAGAAGGACAATTTATTCTACGCGCTCTTCAGCAGCATCATGATGCTCTTGGTCACAGTTTGGGTAGCCACCCAAGCAATATACGGCGAAAACATGTGGGTTCTGGACTATGGCTTTCCAGGAGGCCCTTTCGTGTATTGGAGTGCCAATATTGGAGTTTGGTATATGACGTTGGCGATGATAGCGGTCATCATCCTGCAACTCATGACAGACGCTCTCATGGTAAGACGTACCCGAGGATACCAAGAAATACGCTCACTCGGTCGATGCCAGATCCACCGCTGTCGGATTATATGGAATAGCCATCGTGTTGTCGTCGTACCTATCGTTTTGTGGCTGGCCACCCTCAGTGAGTATCACCCCCACGCTGCACCCCCAAGATCGCTTCATTCATTCTGTGTTCGTCTAGCCTTGGGAGTCCTGGTCGCATGGTCCACCAGTGCACCGGCATCTAGTTTTCACTCTGGTATCGCTGCCCAAATCAGTCTTGCTTATTGGTCCATTTCGGTGTTCCTCAACACGACCTTGACGTCTATGATATGTTGGCGTGTGCTGCGGCATGGCCGGAAGGTTCAGGAGCGCATCGGGAAGGAATACGCATCTTTGTATTTCGCCGTTGCCACGACCGTCGTCGAGTCCGTACTGCCATACACCCTCTCTGGCATCGCCTTTTTGGTGACATTTGGAGCGGGGACTCCGACAGCGGCGGTGTTCCTCTGTGTATATTTCATGTTCATGGTACGTGGTTTCTCATCGGGGGTCTCTTTGATGATCCTAGCTAAGCCGAGCGTCACGCGTCGTTAGTGCATTTCACCGCAGATGTTGATCTTCCGAGTGGCTGCGGGGAAAGCATGGGACAATGAGACGTTTAGTCGACCGGGCTCGACAATCAAGTTCAGTCCCGAGGACCCGTCTCAGACGGGGTCAAATGGACCGCCAGCAGCGGTGGGTCAAGAATCCATCTCCAGACAGTGTCGGACGTCTGTCCCGGATGGACATGGCAAGGTGAGGTTCTCAGAAGTGTAGTCACGGTGTGCTCGACCATTGTAGTAAATATTCAAATTATGGTCCATAGTCGCAAAGCTTTTCTGTAACCAGCAGGCCAGCCAGCCATGACATGTAAAATTAGTACATAAGTAGGATTGATGGTCCAGATCATGGTGTATCAAGCGCCGGTGCGGGACTTGAAAGCATTCAAGATCGTGTTGTCAAAGGTGAGTGCCAGCCCGACTCTACGAGGCCACTTCACCGCGGTGCAGCGCCTATTCAGTAAACAGGAGTGCCAGCGGGGATACGTCCAAGGCCGCAGGTTAACAAGTGGCAGCCAGGCCGAGTCATCGATCACCATCTTCCAATCTATATGCACAAGCGTAGAGGCAAGAGCGTTAGTTGGATAGCAATATGGTTGAACCGTGAAATTGTTTTATCCATAAAAGGGAAGAGATCTACATAGAGACTTGTATCACAAAAGAACACATTATAGGGGAGAAACGCTAAGTCAAATGGCCGCAAAGGAAGAGGCGGCTCAACTGGTGCATAGTATCACAAAAGAAGACGGCTACAAGCAAAACAGGCTGGATGAAACGGCGGGGCCAGAACCCCAGCATCTATGCCTGAATGCAATATCAGCAGAGATACGCTCACAAACCACCTCCAAGGCTTACTTACTTCCGCGGATTTGTTCCATCAGCACTGTGTACTGTCCAAGCCAGGGAAAGTATGGGGTTTGAAAGTGAGATTCATGTACGCAAAGGCTAGCTCGCCATTACCACCCTGCAGATCACCGACGCCGTAGTTTGCTCGACAGAACGTATTAGCTTCGTCATCACCCTCAGCTTCACGGAGCAGCGAGCGAAGAGAGTCGTATCGAGTTTCATGTTCTACAAGCTGTAAAGCTAGGCTTCGTTTGCTAGCCAAAAGGCTGGCTATCTCAGACTGGAGTAGTGAGCAGGTTAGAGGAAGAATGGATCTTGTATATGGAAAGTCAGTACGTCACACACCCCGAGAATTCTATTACTCACCAGATGGAGAGAGGGATGTTCTTGAACAAATTCTTTGCTATCGATAATATTAACATCTACATGTCGCGCTTTTCGACATAATGCAAGAGCTGCTTTCAGAGTTATGTAAATTCACACCAAACATTCAATAGAGCTTCCTACCATTTCTGCTCCTGGAACCCTCGTCGTTTGAATAAACTGAGGGTAGTGGTTGATGGTGTTCGGGTCATATGAAGCCTGCGAAGCAGAGACTGCATATCAGCGTCGATGACTCTCTTGATCGCTGCTGGGGTCATTTCACCATTCCAACTATAAAGTGAACCCACGGCTGACTATACTCCGCAATTCCGCGATTGATCACACACAACTCACAGGACTCCGAGTTAGGACCTAGAATGGTGCATACCCGGGTATGCCTAGGGTATGTGACATACCCCCATACCCAACCACATCAATGGGTAGGACCTGCAGGTTCAAGGCTGTATCGGACCCCACCAGGTATGGACGGAGTGCCGTGAGTGTGATCATAAGCCTCTTTGGTGGAATCGGCATGGCTCACCGTTAAGTCCGGCCTTCTCTTAGCGGAACTCTCACCAGGGTCTACTGGAGGCGTTTGCGCTTTTTAAAGTTCCGCCCGGTCGGCGCCTCCGCCTACTCCGCACTAGAGATGGTTCTTACTGCCAACACGTAGTAGTCCCCGAGTCCTATTCCCGGATCTCCCACAAGGGCCCAGATCCGGGCAGAATGCGACATGATTAATGCATATGTCAGATGTGAGTGTCCTCATTGATTCTAGTGTCCCGAGATGGGGAATTTTTATCTATGTAAGTTTCCTAATTAGGAAGAATATGAAGAAACAAAGTTACACTTAGATCCGCCCCACATCAGGAGGAGCACTTTATGACGTTACCGCTTGATGCTCTTGCGTGAGCCCTGTCTTCCAATCAGAGCCCTCAAAAGTCGATAAAAAAGGCAATTAAGGGTCCTATGAGAATGTTTTTTTGCCGAGGACTGCTCAGGACTGCTCCGGACCATTTTCTTGGTTCACTGATCATCGGCCCCATCCGTCACTGGGTACGTGTTTTGACTTTTTTTGTAGTGCCATCAATCCTACGGGCCTGCTGCTTGATCTGTATGTAAGTTTAGGGGAAGGCCACGCAACTGGGAGTGAGTCTGATGTGTTCATGTTCGAGGCTGGGATTGACCCACACCTCGCCGGCGTGTCTGAGCACGTACGTAACGACCAATACAGGGATTCTCA
>JBBPJQ010001304.1:0-11414 GCA_038088795.1 Boletus rex-veris
CCTTTCGGGTGTGTACTCCCTCAGTCTGAACCCCACTCTCAACATCCTCGTCACCTCTGGCAGAGACGCCTCGGCCTGTGTCTGGGACATGCACACCAAATCACAAATACACGTGCTCTCAGGCCACTCTGCCACCGTTGCCAACATGAAATGTCAAGAATCAGATCTGGCACAAGTGATCACAGGCTCGCTGGATTCGACCATCCGGTGTGTCTCTTTTTTTTTTGCTTCACTAGTATTCATTCCCAGTCATCAGCCTGTGGGATCTCACTGCTGGAAAAACCATGGTCATGCTCACCCACCACAAAAAATCTGTCCGTGCCCTCGCCATCCACCCCACCGAATACTTGTTCGCATCTGGTTCCACAGGCGGGAACAATATCAAGAAATGGAAATGCCCCAAGGGTGTATTCATGTTCAACTTTCAGGGTCACAATGCCATCATTGACACGCTCTCTGTCAATGCCCAGGGCATCTTCTTTTCCAGCAAGGATAATGGCATGCTCATGCTTTGGGATTACAATACGGGCATGGCATTTCAAAACATGGACAATGTCCCGCAGCCAGAGTTGCTCGAGGCAGAAGCAGGCGTGTTTTGTTCGATGTTTGACACCACTGGGACGCGGTTGATTACGGATGGGGCGGACAAGATGATCAAGGTGTGTTTTTTCCTCACTTTGGCGTCATCAGGTGCTCACACACTATTAGGTGTATGTGGAACAATCGCAATAGCCTAGTGTGTTGTATCAAGTTGGGGTTGTGACATGTTTCAGGTTCGAGTGGGAAAGAGCAGGGCCTCACTGGTCGACCGTATTGTGTCATATCCACAGGAAAGCGCAAGGGCCTTGACTGGTCGATCGTAGTTTCACAGATTGCAATCCTTGACCTCCTCATCCACAATACAGACCATGAAACAATGTACCCCAATATCAGCCATTTCTTATTGTTGGCATTGCAGAAAGCAAGTACCAGATCCATGACCTGCTTGCCTTTGGCGCGCACTGAATGTGCATGCATGTTGTCCTTGATTTTGTCAATATCAGCGTCCCACATGTAAGGCCCTCCCCCCGTCAATTGCTGCTGTGCATGGTCCAGTTCATCGCAATCCTTGTGTGGCATACCCAGTGGGTCGCTCTTACAACAACCTTGACCAAACCTTCGTTCTAAGATGCTTTTCAGACACCTTCAGCCAAACTCCCATTGACACATCCCTCAACTAGGCAAGATCCCTTTACGGTCACAAGCAAACTTCAACTTATGTGCTCGGTTTATCACGTCTCTTATTCCCTCGTCATCTAATTCTATGGTGAGATTGTCCCACTTTATAGCCTATGTGCTCCACAGGATGAAGCTCACTCATCCCTCATGTTTGCAGCTCTTGTTCTACTCCAACGACTCAAGGCACATTTTCCAACTACAGCAGTCCACTACCACACACCAGCATTAGTTCCTCCGCCATCATCGCTGTCAACCCCACATATACCTTGCCACTTCAATGAAGACTGTTCTACGATGACAAGTATGAAGACCCACAGTAATGACTTCAATAACAACCAGAGTCTGCTCATAGCAAAGGGATGTGCCAGGATGGCCAGCATGAGGTGGTCGCATGCACCCATCTGACAACACCGAGTGTCTGCACATTGTTACTACTCAGAATACATTGTCAGGAGTACTGTATTTGTTGATAATGAAAATCTGTGGTTGTAAGCCCCCCCCCCTTGAAAAAGCCAACCTGGCGAGGAAAAAATGCATGAGATGGGGTTGATCTGCCATACTGCTGGACCGTCAGCCTGAGATCCACACATGCTGATACTACTGTAGGCAATGTGGAACTGTGGGATGAACTCGCTGCTGCGCTGTGGGAGCTGTGCTACTGTGACATAATATGACAGGAAGTAATCTTGCTGTGCAGCAAGCTGAGTGGCTGTGGATTACTATATGTCACACTGTGACAAGCTGAGAGGCTGTGTCACTGAGCTGAAATCAGGGATTTGCTGATGTAGAGCTATGCTATGGGTCACAATAGTTATGACTCATGTTGACTCAGATGTGATTCTTGTTCACTTCTCTAAGGCATGACTCATAATGACTCAGGCAGGGCTGTGCTATGAGTCATAGAAACCTTGCACAGGTTAATGGCTATACATTCTATTAGAATGTTCTATTGAAAGTGAGACTCACTGCTGTGCTTGGATGGCAATTTGGGCAGCATCCTAAGCAGGCAAGTGGTCATATGATATATGGGCTGTGCAGGTCAAGCTGTGTAGTACATGATTAGATAATCTAACTAGGGGCTAATTGTCTATTTGCAGAGTAATTAGAAAAGTAGTGTTTTAGTATACTATGGTAATATGGATATGTTGCTAGAGATTTGTGAATATCTCTGTAAGGAATAAAGCAAATAAAATGAAATTTGGAGGGTAGGTAGTCTAGATAGTAAGCTATCTTTACTGCAAGTATTAGGATTTTCTAGCTGCTGGTTAGGCTAGAATATTAGAAAAGATAAACTCATAATCTCAGCACATAATGGATTGCATGCAGGTCAGCATCCCCAAGATTCCTCCTTATTTCTGTCATGGCAACCGCCAGCTTTTTGCAATAGTAAGTTTCCCTGTGTGTAATGCTGCACTCTTTCCTCACTGTCAAATTGTCTTGTAGTCTGATAACCCACCGACTGTTCGGTCAAACTGTACCTTTTGTAATCAGCCTTATTTTGTGCACCCTAATGACCCAACTAAATCCAATCTCCTCACAACAACTCAAATTCTCAGTCACATTCCTACTAGTAGTCTTTTGTCAATCAGCGCACCTGCCACCCAAAATGCCAATAATAGATTGCTGCTATCTGGCAATTCTGCCCTTTTTCCACTTAGAGCATCCGGAGGGTTATTGACTAGCTCCTCTAATATGTCCTTGCAAGCATATCTTCATCCCATTGGTTCTCCATTAATGTCTGCATCAGCTGCTACTTTACCTCCATTAACACAATGACTTGCTCCTTTCCCTTCTTGGAATCTCCCTGGCCCTCCTTCTGCTAGCTCAACCAATGATCACCGTCTCAATCATGCTGCTGCTGCACATACTCGTGAAGTTGGGGCCTTACAATCCCAGTCGCTCACCTCCAGGCAACATTGCCAGGGCTCTGTGCAATGAGTGCAGTTGCATCGCTCCCTGTCATCTTCTCATCTCCCCCATGGTGTTTCTACATGCAAATACATCATTGTCATTCACCCAGAACCTGTAAGTCATTATTGCATGAACAATCTGTACCATTATTAAAGTCAAGCTACACAGGCATATGGAACAATATTCACACAAAGTGGCAGTGCTTTTAATGTCCTATAGGCACCCATTTCACAAAAAATAATAGCATTTCTCAACTGGGCTATTTTACTTAATCTTGTGTTCACATTCGACTGTTACGCTGAAGATGAAACCCCAGCTGGACCCCAGCTGGATTCTACAATACATTCTCATCTTTTTTGCTATGGTTTCAGGTTCTCTCAAGCCCTCCCCTTGGACGGTGCTGAGTCGATAGAGTTTCCTAGGTCATTGACTTGGTCCATTCCCTCAGCAAGTTCAACCCCTCTAGTCGGTGACCATACACCATTCGGCTCATCCAAGGGTGATTACAAGTGGAATTTTCTCACTTCTCACAAGGGTCAATGTAAAGAGGCAATTGAAGCCAAGTTGACCTCTTGCCCCAAGCCAGCGAGAGAGATAACCTTTTTCGAGCTGGATAAGATTGGGTCTCGGGTACCTTGTCCTCCATCACTATATCAAGAATTTCTTCTTCTCTTTATCCATATATTTTATATATGTGTTTAATGTTTTTTCTAATCTTGTTGAGTTTTCTAGTGCCCACTGGCCATAACCTTGTTGTCAGGCCCTTGCAAGGGCAGGGTAGTAGTCATCTATGCCTTGCTATGTACTTGTGGAATGGCTTTATACAGGCAAGTTTTGACAAAGTGCAAAGGACCATTGAGTGTGGTAATGAATGTTTCCAAAGCATGGTATGTAACATTCAGCTATTTGTTGCCTCAGCTTATTAGTTACCAGGTCCACAGCTTCAAGAAGCTCTAACATCATTCATGGAACTACTTGCTAGAGAGCCTAGACCACACACACCACTCTCACTGTTGCTCTCCAAGTCTGAGTCTCCACTTGCAACCTTATCTCATCTTCCAGTGGCATTCCAATTGTTCCATTCACCAACTGGATTAGAGGGGCAGATTGTATGACTGATGGATGCACTTCATGAATGGCATCAGCAAATTGATGATGCCATTTCCACAGCAGTCGAGCCATTCACATCTCAAGACACTCACATTAGAATTGTAGCAGAGACTCCCAGCAATGCTGCTCAAGGTTTCTTTGATTCATGTGTGAGTTGGTGTGAATCAGTGTTTGGTTTTGGTGTACCTGTCAAGTCCAATTCCTCTGGGTTCAAGTCCAACGGAGGTCTGAAGGAAATAGGGATAATAGGGATGGAGGTTCAACTGATTGTCAATGGCAGTGCGGAGGTGCGGAGGTATGGAGGTATGGAGGGGTGAGGACGTCGGCGCAGGACTTATGTGTTGTGCCCATGCCAAGCTCACTATCCTCGTATTTTAAAGTAGAGAAAAATGGGAAGGGAAGTCAGACTTGAATGGAGATGACTTAGGATTGATATTCATACTGAAGGTATGACAGAGAAGTACAGGAGTATATATATGATAGAGACCCAGAGGAAGTCTGGGTCCGAAACTACTGTGTGAAGGCAATATACATAGGATACTAGAAAGGCTGAGTAATGGAGCATGGAGCATAGTCAGAGCAGGCTGTAACAATTGGACAGGTGGAATGCAGATTATAACGGAAGGGGATTAATGAAGGTACAAGTTCGGAGATGTGACTCTGTGGATGTCCAATGGATCTCCTGTACAAGTCTGAGGTTTTCAGGATAGGGGTTAAGGAGATGATCTCTGGAATTGAACTCCTAAGGGAACTCCTAAGGGAACTCCTAAGGGAGTGGAATGGAGATGAACTCCTAAGATGGAGATGAGCTCCTGAGGGTGAAGATGAACTCCTAAGGAAGGAGATGAACTTCTAGTAAAGGAGTTCTTTGGAGGTGTGACCTTATTCGAGGAGCCTTAGTGGAGTTGGTTGGAGGTGGTATGGAGATGTATGGAGGTGACCAAAATAGGGGTTGGAATGGGATATGACAGTACCAAATAATCCATGCTCCATCTCACTCCCTTCCCAAACTACACTCCGGAACTGCAATCCAACAACAATTATCTTCAACAACATCCGTGTGAGCATGTAAGTTCCAATTTAACATAGCCTATACTCATACACTAAACCTAAACCAGAATTAGTGGTGACGGTGTGGGCAATGGGCTGCTGTACTCTTTTTGGACTGCCCTGATAAGACTCATCATGCAATGGTCCAATCACTGGCAACAAGTTGGCAAAGATGGATACTATGTGCCCTTTATTACCAGTCTTCCACCCAGTGATGAAGACTTGTAAGCATTTAGGGCATATGGTTTGATTCTGCATACTGGACTTATTTGGGGCATTAATTTGTTGCCCATCTCCCCCACACTCATTTGCTATCTTGTCTTAAACTATCAAACAGCTATCGACCCTGTGTTTCTCAAGGTGCTTTTTCCATAAACATTTGCTCAACTTGCTACTTGGTCACCTCCTCTAATCAACGATGAAGTCACTGGCTTCCTGCACCTTCGCATTTTTCCTGCAGCTGATCCCTACACCATAATTCTGGAGTACAATGGAAACATATCAGTATGACATTATCTCTCACTTTCTATCTTTAATTGGTTGCTGAATGCCATTGTCAAGATTAACCAGCTCTGTACCCTTTCTCTCACTCAGTGCAATGTGCTGTATGATCAATTGCTCACTTTCATGGTCTTCAAGACTCAGGTAGTGAAAGGAGAGCAAGGCCACCCAATCTACTCATCATTGTCCCTAGCTTTTAATGAGTGTGTTTATGGTGGAACTTTGTTTCGCAGTGCATGTTTATGTTGTTTTCATTTGCATGGTATCACGGTAACATTTTTTTTTTCCTAGTCTTTCAACCCCACCACCGGCACAGGCAACATCAACCCAACAAATATCATTGTTGGGTTGTTTGACAATCGCTCTGTATCCTCCATTGATCAAATCCTTGGCCTTCTCTGCCCAACTACTCCAGCTTTCACTTCCGACAATGCTGGTTTCAACTCTGCACTCAACTACCACACACTAGCGATGAAATAGATGCTGCACCTTCAGTGCTTTCTTGGTGGCATTGATGTACCAGACGGACCCAACAACACACCCCTTTTTGATAAAGAGGATGACCAAGATCCCCTGTTTTGTTCAAAACTTTTTCTTCACTGCATCACTGGCAACAGCTTTTTACCAATAGATCCTCTACAAAAGATCAATGTACAGTGGCTTAAAAAACTGTTCCAATGTTTGCATGTTTTTCACTAAACATGATAACCTCACCCTAACATATGAGTGTATGAAATAATGTACTTACTCTTGGCTTTCTATGGGCCCAAGGGTTAAGTGATTTGAATAGGATTTGATGAAATGGCAGTCATTTCAAAATGACAACTCATTGAGACAGTTGTTTGACTTTGTACAAGATAGGGTATTTAGTACTTGGTATGACCTCCCTTGGCCTTAATAACTGCTTGAATCTATCTAGGCATGCTTTCTATCCATTTCTTATATTCCTTCACAGAAATCTTCCCCCACTCTACCACCCCCCTATCCCATAACTAATGAACCCCTGTGAAGCCCTTTTATAATCTGAAAGGCATCTTTTGAGATGATCTCAAGTGTGTTCAATGAGATTAAGGTCTGGAGACTGAGCAGGCCAATCTAGAAGCTTGATATCTTGCTCCTCAAACCTGATCTTGGCTCTTCTGGAGGTATATTTGAAATTATTACTCTGCTAGAGGATGACTTGATCTGTAGAAATTCCAGATTCCTCCATGCTTTGCAGTAAGTCTCCCTTCAAAATGGCCACATACTGTTCAGCATCCATCCTCCCCTCAACCTCACTTAAAACTCCCATATCATCCCACTCAATACAGCCCCATATTATGAGTAATCCTTCTCTAAACTTAACTGTAACTTTGACCTCCTTGGAAGTTAGCACCTCCCCCTTCTTTTTCCTTACATATCCCTGTCTATCTGACCCAATTCTATTGATTTTGATCTCATCTGACCAAGTAACCCTCTTCCAGTCTCCACATAAAATGCTGGTACTTGAGAGCAAGGCCAATCTTCTCTTTCTATAAGTAGCAAAGAGAAAAGGTTTTTTCTTCTTTACCACAGCCTTTAGAGAGGCCTCCCTGAGGGTATTCCTCACTGTCTGTGGGCAGGCAGGAGTGCTGATGCTGGTATTAATGAAATGAGTGGCCTGAACAGCATTGCTGGCCTTTTCAGTAAGGATTCTCTGGACAATAGCACATTTATTGATAGAAGAGAGTTTGGAAGGACAACCACCATAATGGTTTTCCTTCTCTGGTTGGATTTCCTGAAGGACCCTGGCCACAGTAGACTTCCCTATGCCAGTATGGGATGCAATTTTCCTGCAGGAAAGATCAAGAGAAGCAAAAGAGATGATGTTGTCTCTTTAAGGAGCAGAGAGATGTTTCATGGTGAGAATGAGGGAATTCATTTGTGATGGCAGGGTTTATATATGTTGTAGAATAATTAATTACATAATGGTGATATAATATATTCATTACCTAAGGTATGTCACCATCTTACAGCATTCCAGGGTCTGATATATGTAATAAGAATTCAAAGTCAAAAAACTGTTCCAATGAGCTGTTATTTTGAAATGGCTGCCATTGCATCAAATCCTATTCAAATCACTTGACTCTTGGGCCTATAGAAAGTCAAGAGTAAGTACATTATTTCATACACTCATATGTTAGGGTGAGGGTTAGGGGGTATTGGAGGTTATCACGTTTAGTGAAAAACATGCAAACATTGGGACAGTTTTTTGAGCCACTGTAAGTATTACTACGACTTTATCAGTTGCTGCCAGTACTAACAGTTGGTTGCATGCAGGTGAATTTTATCACTCATAGTGCACAGCCTTGGGCAGCAGCTGTCGTAAGTCACTGCCTTTCACTGACTCCTTATTCATCTATACTTATATCATCTAGGGACTTCATATTCATACCTGTTTTTTTACTATTGATGTTCTTTTGAATGCTGAGATGGCACAGATCATCAATCAAAACGTCCTCGCTGACACTTCTGTGGCTACTGACTTTGACAGATGGATTCACTCTGTCATTGGTGGTACCTGAAACAACCCTAAAGACTCACGGTTAAGTGAAGCTTCAGTGCTAGGTCACTTGCACAGAGAAAAAGACAAGTGGAAAGGAAGTAGAGTTGCCTGTAGGGGAAACTCCAAGAGAACAAGACTAGTGTTCTCTGTCGCTGAATTGGGGTTTATATAGTAAGTACATGTGCGCACAGACCATGCTGTGCTACTGCTATATAAAGTAAATACTGTGGACACTGGGTCACGTGATATACCTGTGTACATAGCCCGGCATGCGTGATGTGCATGTATGTGGCAGCATGAGGCTGCGGTGCGGATCTAATGTGAATAGGAAGCATGGATGTGGGAGATTAGATACACATGTGTGATGGAAGCAATAGAGCGGAGATGAAGGAGGTGCATGTGAATGCGTGAAAGAAATAGATAGGGGTTGAGAATGAAAGAAAATTGATAAGTCCGTATATGCTTGAGTAGCGGTCATAACACTTTCCCCGTCCTAAGATCAAACATCCTGGTTGATCAAAATTCATGGATAGGTTGGAATTCCTCATCTTCGGATAACTGGGAGGTAGGAGTAACCGGACTGCCCGGCATGGATCTGTCATTGCCCCAGGCATGGATCCCGGGTTCACCGATGAGGAACGGTAAGGGGGTAGAGTGCGGCTGAGCACGTGGAAAGAAGAGGGCGAATTCTGGTTCAAAGCGGCGGCGTAAAGTCCTGTTGTACGTCAACATCGGACTGGGGTCTAGCTGCCGGAATTCAATTTGGTAAGAGTCCGGATTGAGGGGCAAAGGGAGCCCAGTTTCCATCTCAGCCATGGCAGATTCCCATTGATCATCTTCTTGTCCCCATGCTTCGTCATAATCAGCATTGGCATTGGGGTCCCAGTAGGTAGGGTCGTCCCAAGAGTTAATTGTGCCATTGGATGGGGGTGGATTCTGATCCGATGATGAAGAGGAGGAAGAGGATGGGATGGTGGAGGTAAGTGGTCCGTGTGACCGTGAAGACTCCATGTGGGGGACGTGTAGGCGTCTCGTCCAGTACCCTTCATCAAAAGGGGTTAAGCGTCTGGGGAGGAGACCTGGTAGGGGGGTGACATATCTCAAGCGGATAGGAGTGAAGAGGGCTTGGAACAAAAGATAAAGAAGATGAAAAGAGGTAAAATCATAATCAGAAAAGAGGATTGAGAGAATAGCGTTATAAGAGGGGGCGAGGGTATAGAGGTAGTAGTAGAAATAGAGCTCGATGGCCCAATTGATGAGGAGAAGTGAAAGCGACATTGTTATGGTGTATGGGGAGTGTGAGTTTGATGGGTGAAAATAGGATGAATGTGCTGTCTTATATATGTGTGGTTCCCCGTCCTAAAGATCGACTTCCAGGCGATCAAAGGGGAGACGGCACAGATTCATCGTGGTGAAGTTCTCACAACTCCTGAATAAGGAAGAAAATGCCTCTGGCATCATAGATAGGGCACGTGGTGTGGAAGGGTGACTTTTGTGAAAGTCCCGGATGACATCTTTAGCATGTGTGAGATTAGCCGCAGGCTCCCACGTCCTATCTGTATCGTCATAGCCCTTCCAGTGGACGAGAAACTTGAGGTGACGGCGTTTGTAGCGTGAGTCAACAATGTAGTCCACTTCATATTCATCATCCCGATCTTCGGTTACCAGAACCGGTCCAGGCCGAAAGGTGGATTGTCCAGGCAATCTATCCTTGTATGGCTTGATCCGTGACACATTAATAACAGGATGGATCCTCATGGTGGAGGGCAGCCTGAGTTTTACAGCATTGGGACCCATAAGGTCCATTATCGTATAGGGGCCGAGCCATCGCTCAGTTAATTTACGTGATGCACGTGTGAGACGCAAGTTAGAAGTGGACAGCCATACTTGATCTCCAACAGCGTATTCCGGGGAGTCAGATCTGTGGCGATCTGCATTACGTTTCATGCAGTCCTGGGCTGCGGATAAATTACTTTTGACTTGGTCCAACGTGTCAGCCATGCGGTCGGTAAACTCAGTGGCAGCCGGTGCCTTTGAGTTGCATGATTCAATGCCCATGCGGGGCTCATATGACCGTGTAACTGCGAAAGGAGATTTTCCCGTTGCAGTGGCTTTCTTGGAATTCATGGAGAACTGGGCGATGGGTAACCATGTGGCCCATTGATCTTGCTTCTCCGATGTGAAGAGGTGGAGAAACTGCTGTACTTCGCGATTCATGCGTTCCGTCTGCCCGTCCATCTGCGGGTGAAATGATGTGGATAATTTAGGTTTAATACCGAGAGAGTGGCATATGTCAGCCATGACTGTGCTGGTGAACTGCGGTCCTCTGTCGGAAATGATTGTGGATGGAAGGCCGTGATGCTTCCAGACGTGATAGGGGATCAGTTCGACTTCCTTGGAGAACCTGTCAACTACTACCAGAATAGAATCACAGCCTTGGGACAGGGGGAGATCCGTGGTGAAATCTGCCGAGATGTGTTCCCAAGGGTGATCAGGTATGGGAAGTGGCTGTAACAAACCAGCCGGTGCCTGATTAGTCCCTTTAAACCATTGGCAACAATCGCATCGAGCGATATAACTTTTAACAAATGTAGCCAATCCTGGCCACCAATAGCTGCGCTGCAGCAAGTCTAATGTCTTGTCTGAGCCGGCGTGTCCGGCCATAGGGGTGTCGTGGTGTAAGCGCACAACTTCCATGCGTAAATCATCGTCATCAGGCACGTATAGCCTGTGGAGTGTGTCGTAAAGGAATCCGTCATCCTCGGCACAAACTTTCCAATCTTTACATAAGGCGATGAGATCTTCTTCAGTGAAACGCGTGATTGCGTCGGAAATGCGGTTTTTAATGGTGTCCCCTTCATCGGAGAGCAGAATGTGGTGTGCTCTAATCTTCTCCAGGGAAATAACTAATACTCCTTTGTTATCGTCTTCTAGACCGACTGTGTGATCTTCTCGTCGAGAGAGAGCATCGGCCTTTCCCATAGTAGCACCTGGCTTATGTAACCATTTGAAATTGAAGCGTGATAAGTATTGCGCCCAACGTGCTTGCCACCTGTTGAGGTCTTGACGTGTCATGTAGAATTGCAAATTCGCATGATCA
>JBBPJQ010001305.1:0-11413 GCA_038088795.1 Boletus rex-veris
AAACTTGGTGGGAAGGTAGCCTACATAGTGGTCTACCTGTACATGAGATAACAGAATTTTCCAGCTGTAGATTATGCTGGAAATCTAAGGATTCATGTCCTGACTCAGCACGATACTAATTTTGTGCAGGTCACCGTCTCCAGCTCTAATGCCTTCGGCCAAGTCATTCGGGCAGGCCTGTCATGGGATATGTACCATCGAGTCGAATGAATCGAGTGAGCCCATCTCAAGATGTCATTAGATGTATCATGGCTTGTGGGCAAGCCCATGTCAGGCATCGATGCACCAAGACCGAGTGACTTGCAAGAGCCTATCGCAGGGATCAACAGACATGTGCTGAGCCATTCGGCTGAGCCCGTCCCAAGCTCCAATGCCTTCAGCCAAGTCATTCTGGCAGGCCTGTCATGGGTTACCCACTACCGAGTCGAATGAATTGAGTGAACCTGTCTCAAGATGTCATTGGATATGTCAAGGCTTGTGAGCAAGCCCATGTTGGGCATTGATGCACCAGGGCCGAGTGACTCGTGAGAGCCTATCACAGGATCAATACTAGACATGTGTCGTGCCATTCAGCTGAGCCCATGAGCATACTCCATGCTAAGTCGAATAAATCGAGCGAGCCCCTTCTCGAAGTGTCATTAGTGGTGTCGAGACACAGGGAAGAGTGCATCCAGAGGGGGAACTCCATCAGACTCAAACGAGCCCCAGACTGTAGGGGTGTATCAAAATAGGCCGAGAGAATGGGCCGAGCACATCGGGGATCACTTGCCATCGACCGAGGTCATTTGGGCGAGCCCATCATGACATACCCACTGCTGAGTCAAGTAAATCTCCACAAGGACCAATTGCCTTGGGCTGAGCCATTCGGGTGAGCTCATCCTGGGGTTCACAATACCAAGTTGAGTAAATCGATTGAGCCACTCTCAACAAGCCATTAGATAGAGAAACAGGTTTGAGCCCCTGACGGGAGTATCAAGGTGGGCTGAGAACCATGGCCGAGTCCATATTTGGGAACAACAGACTGGGCCGAACCCTTTAGGGGAGCCTATCTTGGCCTAATCAATATCAAGTCGACCAAATCAAGTCGGCCTCTTCTGAAGATATTATTATGTGCACATCTTGAGATCATCTCAAGGGTCTAGGGGGTAACGTAAGCTGCATCAGTCTGGCAAGATGGCATCTCGGATCAGACCAGCTGCCGCAAAGGAATTTGATGTCAGAGAATTCCTGATAGGTTCTGACATTTAAATCATACAAAGAGATACAGTTGGAGCGTTAAGGTCAAGGGAGCACCAATTACCCCTTCACTCGTCTCCTACCCTCACCCAATATGACTCTCCCCGGTTGTAATTCAGAAGTTCCCTCCCGCTGGACCTTGGCCATGCAGGACAATCTGGCCAATTACATGGTTGCTCTTTTTCGCCGAAAGATAGATCCCTCTGGAAGCGAAGCTCCCCTTATCTACCCTGCTGTTGCCATTGAAACTCTCTGTGAGGCTGATTTTCTCGTCAGCAGAATTGTGGAAGCATACCGAAACCGCAGTATGGTCATTTTATCCAGTCTAGATATATGCCGACTTACTCAGCAGGGCAGTTTGCGTTCCTACCATTGACATCATTCACCTTTCTGAAGCCATTCAGAGAGGTGGATCAGGCAATTGCCAATTTAATCTAGAAGCCGATGATGGAGAGAACAAACCTGAGCCCTGTAAATGGCAGGAACTTCGGGATCCTGCATTGATCACCGATCAGGCGGGAAACATTTTGGCTTGGTATTTGCCAAGTTCCATCAGTCAACCTAACCAGGTTTGCTATCACCATGACTTGTAAACTGCAAACTGACATTCATTCAGAAACTGATGTGGGGCAATATGGAGCTACTGCAGACTCTGCTGCTATAGAGCATTCAAGTATCTGAAGGCTCTGGATGGCGGACCTCATCCGAATTATTCAACCAAGAAGCTAGCTTGAAGGGAGCTATCAACATCTCCCCAGCATGATTTCAGCAGGGCCGACACGTAAGCCATCCGCTTTCTGCCAATGCGAGAGTTTTACGATGCTCAAGAATGATCCCGAAGACCGGAGTTGCCTCCCCTGAGGTCTCAGCTATTTTGAAGGGCAATAGGCGAGAGCAGGCTGGGAGGAAATGGCTTCTGGCTTCGAGGGACCAGGCCACTATTTTATCTGGAGCCATGGCTATCATGCATCCGGACATGTATGCCAGTGGTCGCGAGGCCATGGTTCGGCTTGGGCGATGGGCTGAGGAGAGTGGAGAGGCCGACATGGCTGAGGTGCTCAGCATATGGCCTTTGGTTTACAGTGTCGCTTCAGTCATGGTTAATTGTGCCAGTCCATTGCATATGGATACAAACAGCAGGCCCCAATGGTTTGATGTCCTGGCCACTGTGGGTGAGTATGAGGAGCTAGACTTGGTCTTGCCTTCTCTTGGCCTTCAGCTTTGGTACAATGCCGGAATGGTGGTCGCTATGTCCGGGCAGTTGTTGCTGCATGGAGTAGGCTCCATCCAGGGCAATCGGGCAGTGATTTCATTTTATATGCGGGAAAATGTTCATGAGCATTGTGACATCTCACGATGCCACTATATGACTCTAGAGAAGATCCCCGGCCATAAGTAAATAGTTGTAGTACAAATGTGAGGAGAATAAAGCAAATATTGTAAGGGGAGTTGATAATCCTACCTACTGGCCCAGCTCAATAGCCTCACACCTGAAGCCTCCCCACAGTCTGCAGAATCCTTCATGCCTCTAGCATACTGCGGTCGATATTTTGCATCTCAATGAAGGATATCTTCAGCTCCTCCAAGAGCTCCTTGCGCTCCTCCTCAACATCTTCCATGGTGTTGTTTCTAACCACCTGTGAAGGGGCCGAAGGCCATTGATTCTAACATCCCTGTCATTTACTGTTCTTGGGGATAATGGATGAGACATACCTGGAAAAAAGCACAGGCTTCCTTGGCCAGGCCTTCGAATGTGCTCTTGAACTCTGGGCGACATGGGCGATCTTGACATTTGCTGCACCACCATGCACCTTTCAAACTGAAGGGTTGCTCGGAAGATACAGGGGCCCAGTCTGGGAGGATATTCTTCACATTGGAGAATATATCTCAGTCAGCATCCTTAATTTGATGAAGGGCGAGTTGTAGCTCATTCGGGCTCACGGCTGTGAAGAGCGCCGAGAGGCATTGGGGGGTCCGGGTTAACAGCAGTCGGACAGTCCCACATACTGCAAACACGTACATAAAATGTTCCTAAAGAGTCTGATTAAATCGAGAATTAATGAAGATTTTCTCGTACCAAATCTATACCCATATTTCCCTCCCAATCCTCTGGCCAGGACATCAAGGGAGAATCACGCAAATATTGCACGGCTGCTTCCACGCAGCAGGAGACATAATATGCCACCATCTGCACAGTACTTGGTTCAAAATGCTCAGTAGGTTGTTTGAAATGCAGCATAATGATGGTAAGAACAATGAGAGAAGGGCAGCTGAGACACAACAATGATGCCACTTGGGCCCTGCTGAGTCAGCAGGTCTTCCCGAATTGGCCAAACAATCGGCCCTTGCAGCACACAGTTTTCGGGCCGAAACTGAAGCCAGCACTCCATCAAACTTTCTGATATTGGCCAGCCCATTCAATTTAATACAAATGCAAAAAATATGTAGCGACCCGTCGGTCAAATCCCCAGCAGCCCAGGCTTCATCTCTCGGGCAATCCCAGCCGTGATTGTCTTCTGGGACTCTTGGCATAAGTCACACAGCCGACAGTAGATGGCCTTTTGCCTTTCGACATAGCAGGCCAGACCATGCAGGCTCTTGTTTTTGGAGCGAATGGCTCAGTGCTCCCAGTCTCCTGCTTTCCTGTCAAAGAAAGCTGCTGTCCATTGAAATTCATTTCTGAGTATTTCTTCCTCTTCAGCCCATCTGTCCTTTTTAGCCTTGGCCTGAAGCCATTGGATGCAGTAAACTGCCAACCATAAATTATTTCAGTAAAGGGGATTCAGCTAGATGAACCCACGCTCTGACATCCAGTCCATCTGCTCAGCATCCTTAGGTAGCCCAACAGACCAGAACCAGGCAAGTCTTTCATTCCGATGACCTCTGATATCCAGCATTCCTTTGGTGCTGTTAACCTTGAGCTCTTCATCAAGGAGCGGCCTATATTTTTCAAGCAACTGTTCATTGGCACCGAGGGATGCCATTGCTTTCCTGCATGTTTGGTATATTGAGGCTTGTACCTGCAACACCCCATCTGCCAAATGGATCTTGCTCCAAGCCCGGGTGGATTTAGCGTAGCTGCCGGCGTGGCACACATCCTTTCAGAAAAGATTTGCCTTGTGTATCAAGACTAGGTGGACTTCTTGAAGAGCATCGTTAGCTTGTTCAGTTCAGAGCTTCAACTCCAGGTCTCTCAGAGCATCCAATCCAAGACTCAAACATTTTTCGACTCCTAGATTTGATGGCAATGGCAATTTAACTCGGTGTGGCCACTGTCCACCGAGGATATCTAAGATATCCTCGGTCATTGAGTCCCCCTCTCCCTCACCATCCAATGCTCTGTCGCCCTCAGTGTCAGAGTCCATATAGGTGGAGGCCTCAAGGGAGAAGCCAGATATTTCAGAGCTGAGGCGATTGGCCCGCCAAGCCAGCACCAGCTTTTCGATCTCTGTACTGTGCACACCGACATTTCTGGTGTCCCTGGCTAACCGAATCTGAGACTCCTCAATTTTGATACCCCAAGTTAGCCAAGCAGCAGCTCTTCCTTGAGGGGTGGCTGTTGATGGCTTCGCGCTGAGAATTTCCAGCTCCACGGCATGGATTGAGGGAGCTTAGAACCTGCTGGTCATCTTCTGCATTTAAGAATTAATGTTCTTACATACCCTGTTTCAATTGAATGTCAAAAACATCCATCTCCAACACATCCTTGGCCCGACTCTTCTGAGCCTTTTGCTCTTGCTTGGCCCATCCTAACTTCTGCCCTTCAGTGACCGCATTGTCAAGAGCATTGAAGCTGGCCACAGCTTCTGCCAGCAAAGCCTTTGCTTTCCTGAACTTCCTGACCAGACTTTGAGTGATTTGGACCATCTTTATAAAATTGGAATCATTCATCTGGAAATCTAGAAGCTCCTGACGATGAGGCGATGACATTCCTTGGGCCGAGAGTGAAACCACATTAAGGACCAACCAAAGAGTTTCAATTATTTCTCCTTCCACCCAACCAGCCCCCGTAATGAAGAGAGGGGCATGCTGAGGAAAGCACTGAGACTGATGCCCCTGTAAATGCCAGAGCCCAATACCGGGAATAATGTTGATGTTCTCCGGAATGTCTAAGAAGATGTTATCTCGGATTCTTAATCAGAATTTTTTCATGTAGCAGCAATTGATGTCATAAAAGCTTATTGCTCGGCATATGTCTTTCATATTGTACTCCATGGCTTTGGTGAAGGAATAGTCCATATTGACCTGCCTGGAAGCCCTTGTCATCCATCCATTTGCAAGCACCCTGGAGAAAATAACATGCCTTTCACCCTTCTGGAAATCAACAACAGAGTGGGGCACAAAGCAACCATGTCGGGCACAAGCCATGCCTCCGATTCCGGTGGCTTCCAACTTTCCTCAGCTTGCATTGGCCTGATTTACAGCTCAGTGATTGTTGCAAGAGGACCTCTGAATTGAATCTGTTGGTTCCGATGTTTCGGCCCATGATGTAGATGCACCTCCTGAAAATGACCTGAGGCCTTCAGGTATGATTGATATTCCGCCCTCTTGACCATGTATCCAAGCCCATCCATCAGCCATATTTGATCCTCTGGTGGCACCTTTTCCCGCATATGCTCAGCCTTGAAATTGCTGTCCATGATGAAGGTCCTTGTGTATTTCCAACTAAACATGGAAGTTCAAAATTGACACCATCCTGAACATTCCTAGTAAGCGCTCACTGTTTGACTTCATCTACAGTTGGGTGGCAATTGATCCCTGGCTGGGGACAGGCCAGGCAAAACAAGGCCAATTCCCCAGTCTTCGGCTGCCTATTTCCATGACTGAACCTGTTCCATTTCAAGAGCTTAAGGATGCGCCATTGCCTTGCCACTTGGAGCAATTCTCTGTACCGATCCTACAGGTTTTCAGATTCTCAACAGAGGTTGAGAGGGTTGCTTTGCACACACTGGGATGAGATGGGGGAAAACACTTGAGGTGATCCTTCAAAGCTTGTTAAAATAGTTTGAGCCTGTGGTCCTGCATTCCAGATTGTCAAGAATGAAGTCGTCCAAAACTCAAAAGGTGAATACGGTCCTCGGCTGATTGAGAGTTGCTGGAAAGAGCTGAGCGCCGAGGAGTTGAGCATAGGCCCGTGCTGATCCAGGGCAATGACATAAATTTACGGTTAGAAAATGTATACCAGAGACATCTACAATGGTAATATAATCTGCATGGGAGGGAGGACGCAAATTTGGAGGGATGCAATCTTCATCCATGTCAACCCATTCTTCATCATTCATTGGAGTTGGTCGGCTTGGGTCCTGCAGGTCTGGCCATGCTTGGGCTGGGCAAGTCTGACCTCCGTGCCCGAGATGTAACTCAAGTCCGGCCTGCAACAGCTTTTAAGATCGGCCAATCAGATATTATGGACCAGACACAGACTAAATTCAAAGATGAATCCTCGAAAAAGGAGCCGGTCCACTGCTGAATGCGATGAAAGGGTTGCTGAAAGTGTTGATCCCGGTGCAAGCAGTACAATGGACCAGCTGACCGAAGCAGTCTGAACATCGGTATATGCCATCCCATTCACAGCAAGTACATTTCCGAGGATTTGGCAGGGCCTCCATGTCCAACAAAGCTTTCAGGAATTCATTCTGCTTCTCTGACCATTCTTGGAGATAGTGATTTGAGGTCTATTGCAGAAGGATCAATTATGGATTCCATATAACAAACATCAATATAGAACTTGATAACCTTTTTCTGCTGGAACCGTATTGGTTTTATTTCTTCATCGAGATCCGTGTAGGCATCATTGAAGCTTGGGTCTGATGGATTCAAAAGCAATTAAGATGCTGAGGCCAATGGCTTCAATGGTGATGAGGCCGAGCTGGCTTGGTAGACAGGTGTCGACTGAGGTGGATCCAACCTGGCATTGGCATTCTGTGCAGCATCCAATCTGATCATTTGGGTCTTTGGCCCCCTGGTAGTTTGCTTGGTGATCCAAGTGACACGTGTCACTTTATCTGGATTTATCTTCCTCTTTTGAATGTGTTTTGGCATGCTGGATGTTCAAAGAACTCAAATGCGCTCCTCACTTGACACAAAAGGCATTCAATCCATAAGGGGTTGATCGGCTAGAGCCAATATGATGGGGATTTTTAACCGAAATGAGTTATTTAGCCGATCACCTCCTCATATCTGATTGGCTCTCAACTTTGCCGAGCTGACTCAGCATGGGCCTTGAGCAGAGTTATAACTCTGAGCTTCCTAATATGACCTGGCTAGGCTTAGAGACTGCAACCAGGTGCTTTGCACTCCGTTCCCCTGGGCCAGGAGAGGTAGCCCTTTGAAAATAAATGGATGGCAACATTGGAAGTCATAAGAGGAGAAAATTCCCAAGTCACTTCTCATTATTCCAGTTCCACTGTTTTCACCATGTCCGACACTGATACAATCTATGCTGAGACTGAATACCAAGAAAGCCAATATGACGGCTCAGGGACAGAGTCAGAGCAAAGCAGTGGAGATGGAGACCAGAAGGAAGGAATCCTACCAGCAACAAAGTATATGGGCAATAAAGATCAGCCTGAGGAGTTTCAAGGATGCAGCAGCTCCGACATACAGCAAGCTCCGCCAGCTGAGCAGGTGGATCCCTCAAGCACCCCATCTGCTGATGGTGTCGGTGACCAGGCTGGACCTTCCAGGGTTGAAGGGAATGGAGGTGGTTCCAAGCTTCCGAAAGAAGTCCTGAAGATCCTCCAAGAAAGATGGGTCCCTTGGAAAAAGGCAAAGGGTGATGAGAGAAAGACATGTTGGCAGGCCATTGTCCAAGAGTTGAGAACCCTGCCTTTACACAAGGGGTTGAAGAAGGCCAAATGGATGGAGAAATTGAGGGTGAGTCTGAATAGCAGGGCCGGTTTTTGGTCTAACGGCTCAGTTGCGTAGTCTTACCTTGCTTGGATGCATCAGCAAGGCCGAGGAAAGCAAGGGAAGCTTATCAATCTTGGATGGAAATGGACGGCCCGGATGGTCGTTCGGGAGCTTCAAAGGAAAGAGCTGCTAACGACTCTTGAGGAGAAGCATGGTGCGACTGCTGGCTTGAATGACATGCTGTGATTCTACCAAAATCGATTGACCGATGTCATGGAAGACATGAGTGAAGGGGAGCTAGAGCAAGCCCGTCAAACAGCCGAGGAATGGAATACAACTGGAGCAGCACCGGAGGCCCAGGCCTGGTGAGTATGTTTCTTGGGTTTTTCCTATGTCTATGCTGACGCATGACCTCAGATTTGCCCAGCAGAAGGCCTTCCCAGTCATGAAGAGCTTTGCCGAAGAGATGTGGAAGAGGGGCGGCATCCATATGGTCATATTGTCCGGTTTCAAGAGTGAGAAGGGGGATGCGTTTTCGCAAATGTAAGTATGATGTTGATCTTTTCAAGGGCAATGTCTGAATAGCCAGCAGACTTGACTTCAATGAAGACATTGGGGATGGACTGAGGTTTGAGGGGACCGAGGAAATTCAGCATTGTTTGAATCATTTTGTTGCCGAATGCTTCACGCCGGCTGCCGGGAATGACAAGCAAGGGGCCCAGCCAGAAGGAAGCAGCGAGGCAGAGCAGAAGAAGGGGAAGAAGACAAGCCAAAAAGACCCAGATGAACCAGTGAGGAAGATCCTCCAGGAGGACGGCACCATATGGATTCCCGAGATCAAAAGAGCAAACTGGGCCAAGCTGCAGTCCATGGTCAGGGGCTTTCTGACCGCCCATTACAGTAAGTGATCTCAACAATATGCAAGGAGATTTCTGGTTCGATGATGGTTGCCTGGGCATAGGATTAGTATGTAGGAAGCTGAATGCTACTGCCCCATTCTGAATGCTGTCCAGCAAGGCAGAGACATTATTCCTGCCGAAGCACCTCCCTCCGGGATTCCGCTTCCCTGGAGACCTGAGTCACCTTAAGTTAGAAGAGGCACAGACCTTCTTGGAGTTTATCCTCAACAGACAGGAGGCCAACCCTGATGATGTGTTTGAGTTTCAGTATTGGCTTGACCAGAAAGGCGACCTCCAGGAACCTCTGGACACTTCTGATGAGGACCGGGCTGTTGCTGCATCAAAAGGCAAGGCTAGGCACTCAAAGGGATTGAGAAGCTGAGGATGCTGTGCCAGAACCGAAGATGCTGAGGATCTCGACCCAGACTATCAGGGGAATGGCGAAGATATGGACCAGGGAGACCAATTGATGGATGAGATTCCGGTGCCAAATGGGGACCCTCCCTCCAGCAATCAGGCCAATGAAAAAGGCAAGGGTAAGGCCGAGGAGTTGACCGAGCAGGGAGACAATTATGGAGGAGAGAAGGGAGGGCCAAGAACCATTCAGCAGCAAAATGCCAAGAGCAAGAGTAAAAAAGTAACCAAGGAAGGGGAGGGTTCAAGCTGAGAGACCACACTACCTATGGGGGGGTCGAATGCCAATGATGTGGAAAAGGGCAAGGGTCAGGCTAACCAGAAGATGCTGCTGGAGGGAATGGATCGACCCAGAAGGCCTGACTGACCGAAGAAGAAAGCCAATTGGCCTAAGGCAAATGGCCAGGAACTACTCAGAGGTAAGAGTCTTTTGAAAGCTGGACATTCATGCTAACTAGAGGACACCGCTAGAAGGGCAGCTTCCGCTGAGAATGCCCAACCGACTGAAGAACAATGGCCGTGGGCCGACAGCAAAGGGCAAGGAAATACTCTGAAGTAAGAGCCCTTTGAGAGCTGGATTTTAATGGAGATAACCTCAGTCATTGTCAGATATGGAGATTGCCCAGATAGACCCTGAATCCACAGAGAGCCCAGAGGCCAATGTCCAGCTCTCCAGCCCCCCTGTTCCCAAGAAAGGTGGAAATGAAGGTATGCAAGGCTTTGAGAATATATGCATCAGCCCAGACAAACTAACAGTTGCAAAACAGAAGAGCCGACCCAGCCTTCCTGCCTGGCGGATGCTCAAGTCAAGTACGGTCCCCCAAAATGGAAGGGCCCAAACAAGGGAAAGCAGAAGGAGAAAGCAGAGATCATCCCAGAGCCCAGGGATATCGGAAAAGGTAGAGCCATCAACTCAAATGCAGACAGTGATTATGGTATGGCAGTTCCATTTTATTTAACCGCAACTGTTATTGATGCAGGACATTCTGAAGCAAATGAGGTGGCTAAATATGATAATAGCCGAGGACAATGCGGTCCAAAGCAGCCAAAAATCGGGCTCCCGAAGCCGAAAGCCCCCGGTGAGAGAGCTAAGATTAGGAGGGGAAAGCAGGATGAGAATTGTATGCATTTGTAAAATGCATAACTTCCTAACTGATTTGGTGAATGTGAAAGATGATGAACAGATCTTGCCAAATGCAGACCAGCATGATGAGCCTGACCTTTTGGCTTCCAACGCGATCATTGCAAAGGTTAAGAGCAAGGAGGGGCAGCCAAGTAAAATTGGTACCCAAATTTCAATGCTTCAATGCACGCTCACTAATATAATGGGTTTTAAAGAGCATGATCAATGCATGTCGAGTTCTGATACCTTTGATCAGGACAAGGTCGGGCCGCCAAGGCCGAAATTGGTTCACCAAAAGGGAGCCATTAAAGGAGGAGAGCTGAAGCAACTGCAAGGGACTGGTGATGGGTCTAGGCATCGGCCCACCCCAGGACCAGGAGAAAGCAGCAGAGATACTGAGAAATGTAAGTACTCCCTCTCACTCCGATCCCTCCTATGGCATTGACTGATTACCTTCGGCTGTAGCATCTTATGGAGACTTGGAGAGAAGCAGATCCAATGCAAAGGCAATAGATGAAGTACCGGTAATATACAGAGAGCCCAAAGAGACCGCTACAACGCGGCATGAGCCACCGGTATATGCAAAGCAAGCTGCAACAGGCTCTGACGCAACCCGTCTGGCTTTAAAGTCTGCCATAAAGAAGCCGAAAACAAGTACATTTGGCAATGCATCCTCAGAGGTCATTCAGGGTGAATGGAAAGAGGCTACTGCATAGTTTGGCCAACTCAGAGGCTAATTTACAAAGCATACTAAAGATGGGCCGAAGACAAATGAGCCTTCCCTCAAGCCGAAGATCAGGAAGCCGAAATCCAGCAAGGTTGGCAAATCAGCGTCAAACAGTAAGCAAAGAAATACTATAAGCTTGGGAGAAGACTGACAGCTATGCTC
>JBBPJQ010001306.1:0-11396 GCA_038088795.1 Boletus rex-veris
CAAAAAAACTGGCCCTCCAAAGAAGTGGTCTTTTAGAGGTGATAATGTCAAATGCAGGCTTATATGTGGCTGAAGGAATTGTAGTATGGACCATTGGCTAAAGCTGGAGCGCTTAGTCAGCCAATTCGGTCCACAAATGGCTGAGATACACACATTTCCGGGTAACATGTCATCAATTCTATGGTAAAACTAAGGACTAAGACTGAACTATCAGTCTTTATCAGTCTAGTTCAGTCTGGTCCTAGTCATTTAACAGTCCCCTAGTACATTCCTTTAATACAGTGACTGACCACCAAGGCTCTACTACTACATGAAGTAGCCAAACAAAGTATCAAGTCCATAGCTAAGTACATATAATAACTGGCAAACCCACATCATGGGTATGGGTATGGGTGTGGGTATCCAGGAGCCATACCCACACCCACACCCACCACATACCCCCACCCACAACCCACATGGGTTACCCATACCCATGAGACACCCTACCTCCAGATATGAAAATTGACATAGCACAGCATACAAAGTCATGAGGACATGATGTACATATGATATTGTATGTAAGATGGTCTTCATTCGCAGGTTGGAACAGCAGCAGGCAATCATTGCATCTCTGTACACAGGAGAGCAGCTCAGTATGAATGGACTATGTGTCTTTCAGATGGTTGGACCTAGGCCTGGTTCTGAGTGACCAAAGCTGACTTTGAGCTGGCTTTTAGCCAAGTAACAGCTATTGCCAGCAGTGTGCAGTTAACCGAGTCAAGCCAAGCAGATGACAGGTAATAGTCAAGCAGATGAATAACTGAGTGTCTCAATAAGCCATGATAGCCGAGTTGAGTCAAGCCAAGCTGAGCTGTGGCAACACTATGTGACCGGCACAGTGGCATCATGCCACCACCCCCACTGGATGGTGTGACGCCATGACCACCACCCCACACGATGCTGCCACACACTGCCCTCACCTTCTCGCTGCAACTGCACTCCCATGTCAGCAATGATGATGATGACAACTAACAAAGTCTGAGAGAGAGGAGTGGTTGCTTGATACTATAGTACATTAGTTGGAGATAGAAAACTAGTAAGTAAAGTAACTCACCTCAGCCGGTGTCTAAGATGGGCGGAAACGACTGAGGTGCTTGTAAGTGAGGTGCAAAGGTTTAAGCAAATAAGAGTTGTAGTACTTCTGGTGCTTCTGCACTTCTGAGGAATCTGGAAGTGGTTCCGATGTTTCCGAGAGCATGGGAATATTCCGGAAGTGGTTCCGGAGGTTCCGAGATAGGAAGGCGTGGGAAAGTTCCAAAAGGGGTTCCGGAATAGGGGTTCCGAGACTGGAACATGGAGCAGTCGGAACTGTCATCATTTGTCAACCACCACCACCACCACCATGAAACAACAAAGATGACAGCACCAGCATGGTAGCACCACCTGTGCCATCAAAATGATGACAATGATGCATCCCCCCACACCACCATGCACTGGATAGTGCAACACTGTGACCACCACCCCACACAACGCCACCACACGCCGCTCTTGCCTTCTCGCCACAACCGCTGTAGTGATAAGAAAGGGGGTGATGGTGTCCTCTATAAAGAGAGACTGAGATGAAAGTGTGGGTGCAAGTATAACTTGTCCCAAGGGGTTCTATGAAGGGTGTTGTAGTAGAAGGGGTAGTGGAGACTTCCTGAGTGGGATAAAAGGTGTCCAGAAGTTATCCGAGACAGATGCGAATAGGGACGGGGATGGGAACAACGGCTGGATCACAGATGACAACAGGAATGACAACAGAAATATGGACGGCATATGACGACGACCAATGGGGCCTGTCACGAGTCAGGCAAAGAAGGGATCAAAAGGTAGATAGATTTGGTAGCTAAGACATGACTTTTTATAGTCCAGGGCATACCCTAGACTGCATCCAAACCTTATCTCGATATGTGACAAGCGGAGACTATACTTAGTGAAAACTTCTGGGGCTCATGACTAAACCAGTGGTGAAGTAGAAATTAGTTTTTTTAGCTATGATCAAAAATGGTGGTGGTCAAAAACTCATCTGCCCTGTGTCAGGTAGTGACTCAAGGGTGGTCGGTACCAGGTTGACAGACCCGAGGCCACGTACAATGGCAACACTGTCTCTATAAGGTCATACTCATTGATAGCATGAAAGAAGAGGGTAAATGAAATAACATGGAAAGACTTCCGTTGCATACAACACCGATCCGATCAGTACATGGACATGGATACATCACAACCTGATCGTGGATAAACGGACAAACCTTGGACAAGACTTGGGTGGACACGGGAACAATAGATATCTTGTAGAATGACTGGCAAAGACCACCTGTTGACTGGAAAGATAGGGAAAATAGGGGATGTGGACACAAGGAACCACGGGTTCCTACACTGCACTCCCACGTCAGTGATGACAACAACAACAACAACCACCACCACCACGATGAAAAGGTGAAGATGATGACAACAGTACAGTGATGCCGTGACCACCACCCCACACAACGCTGCCGCACACTGCCCTCACCTTCTTGCCACAACTGCACTCCCATGTCAGCAATGACAACAACAACCACCACCACCACCACCACGAAAAGATAACAACAATGGTACAGTGCAACCATGTCCATTCAGCCATTTGAGTGTGAGCACTCATGTCTCACCCCCACCCCTTTGCTTCCAATTGATGACAACACCATAGACAACGAGCGCCGCCCCACATAACTTCCACTGCCACCCCTTCACAACAATGGCACAATGGCATGGCAACACAACATCCACATATTGACAACAATGATGATGTAATGGCAACACCACCATTGCCACCATGCACCAGCTCAAGACAACACTGTCGACAGATGCACTGACTCACAATAATGACAGCAACACCACCATTGCAACAACATCAGCAATGCCACCAGACGCACACAACAGCAAGGACAATGCCATTGATGGACATGCCGGCTCATGACAATATCACATGACTCATGCCCATACCTGACATCTTGCCCGCCATTGCTTATGGCACCTAGATAGCCATTTTTTTCATTCACTTCAACACTCTTTCTAATACTGCTTGTATCAACTGGCATGCTAAATACTACAAGTGACTCCTTTTTCTCCTTTTTCTTATTTGGTGGTGCTTGAAAAAGTGTGATTTAAGTAAAGTAAAAGCAGATACAAGATGGGGACTTAGCTTGATGTGATGGTCCTTATCCTGCTTTCTGGGTGCATGCTTTTTCTGACCTTATTCGTGAGAAAAAGCATGGATAAGGTTAATTAAGCAGAGTGCTAAATTCCTGATGAGTACCATTTGAACCACCTGATGAAGCCACACAACATGTGAGCAAACCCCCAAACATTGAGCTTGGGGGGGAGAGAGGAGAAAATCTGAGTTTCGAAAATACATGTACCAGATATAAGGCAGTCATGATGGGAGTGTCAGAGAGCAATGAGGATGTCAGGGACGAGCCAGATGAGTTACAGAATGCATCAGAACTCGAGTGCAAATGCATGGAGCGAAGGGTAGAAAAAAACTTACCCAAGAGCACTCTAGTTGAGCTACCTGGGCCAGGATGCAAAGCAGTTGCACAAGAAAGTCACAACAGCAATCCAGGATGTCCAGACAGTGAGAATAACAAGTGTGGCATTGAAACAAATGTGCAAAGTTGAGATAGAAGCCCAGGAGGTCAGATGAGGTCCAAGGGATGAACAGATATGTTGAGCGTGAACCAGAGTGCAGAAACAATGCCGACAGCGTCCAAGCAAATGGGAGACATGACAGAAAGGGCACTGCAATGAGCGCAGCATGGCACGACTTGAAATGACATCACTAGCTGGGTACCAGGTGAGTGAGCATAGGCAGTGGAAGCACACAGCAATGGGTCCTACCAGGTTCACATTGTCTAGAGCTTGTTGCCATGATCTGATCGCCAGCCATGCCCTGCTCTGCTTAATGAGAAGGGCTTATTGTTTGCTTGACTTTCCTGAGAAGCTGTTGGAATGTACATTGTGCTGATACTCTGCAGTGGACTGGTGGTATGTAATGATCTACTCAAGCTACATAGTAGACCACCTATTTTGGAACAGTGCCTATGGTGACCACAGCAACATGACAGCATCGTATAGCATGACAACTTGGCAAGGTTACATACATACAATACATTACAAGCAGTCAGTACATCACCAGGCACATAATGCCACAATGGGACATGAATGCAGTCGATTATAGTGCTATCAGTTGAGCAGCGGTATTGAAACAACCCTAAAGACTCACGGTTAAGTGAAGCTTCAGTGCTAGGTCGCTTGCACAGAGAAAAAGACAAGTGGAGGGAAGAAGAGTTGCCTGTAGGGGAAACTCCAAGAGAACAAGACTAGTGTTCTCTGGCGCTGCATTTGGGGTTTATATAGTAAGTACATGTGCACACAGACCGTGCTGTGCTACTGCTATATATAGTAAATAGTATGGACACTGGGTCATGTGATATACCTGTGTACATAGCCCGTCATGCGTGATGCGCATGTATGTGGCAGCATGAGGTTGCGGTGCGGATCTAATGTGAATAGGAAGCATGGATGTGGGGGATTAGATACGCATGTGTGATGGAAGCGATAGAGCGGAGATGAAAGAGATGCATGTGAATGCATGAAAGGAATAGATAGGGGTTGAGAATGAAAGAAAATTGATAAGTCCGTATACGCTTGAGTAGCGGTCGTAACAGGTATAGCAATGTAGACATCTACAGTCCATTACAGTTGAACAAAGCTTTATTTTTCACACAATGACTATCGGAAGCATACAATGACTACTCGGAAGCATACAATGACTACTCGGAAGCATACAAAGGAAATGACATTATAAAGAACAGAAATACAACATATAAGTTGGGGTAAACAGGCATGTACTATGTTGCATCCACTACACCTCGCCGGGTGATACAACACCTAAGTATAGCAAGGTGGTGAGATTAGGTCAATGATGTTTAATGAAGTACATTGTTACAGTCACTACCAATTAGCCCCTATAACCCAGACACTATGCTCATTCACTACACTTCAGTTCCTACACTTTCGCTCTCATTCACTTTTCCATAAAGCACATTACTATCCCATGTTATTGATCTTGAGGCTACACACTCCAGACTTATACATGTCATGCCCCCTATCCAACACATGCCCACACAGATATGCTTATCTTCCAGTAACAACAATCCTCATGTTGCCTCATGTTACCCAGTGGTACCAACCTATGTACTAGTATAGTATATGTAGATAAGCACTGCACAGTCTGTGCACTTGTATTAGTGGTATAAATACTATAGCCAAGCGACCAAGACTCTCCAGTCTTGTTTTCTTGGAGTTTTCCCAGAACATCTCACTAGTACTCTTGCCACTTTAGATGCTAGACCCTTAGGTGGGTTTTGGTCGTTTCACTAGAACAAGACTATACTAACTGCCGAGGTCTAGCTAACCTCTCTGGGACCCTATCACCACCCATCTAGCTTGATTGAACCAAAGTAGGTTATTGATAGGCCACTACGCAATCCCATTGACCCCACACTCTGGTAGTGCCTTATTACTGCATCTCTGACATCTACAAGTATGTGATTGCAGGAAGATCTAGCCTTCTGCCTCCGGCATCCCCACCTTGCTCTCCCATTGCCGGCCCTTCATCGGGCATCACCTTTCCAGACGTCTTCCACCTAGTACCAGAAGAAGCACTCTGCTCTGGGTCATATAACCCCAACGACTACAACCCGTCAGACTATGAGGTCCAAGTAAAGAGGGAAGAGAACCTACAGGTACCGATTGGCTATACGCTAGCCAAGTATGGACAGGACTGACGATTCCATTATAGGAAGAGTTGGATCAATTAGCTGACTACAATAGTAGCATTGACCAAGGGTATAGGACCCTTATCAACAACACTACTCTTGCACCTGAGGACACCCCCTCCACTATTGTGAGGGCCACCACCATTGACACCAACTCCTTACCTGGTCAGTTAGGACATAGACATGCAGTGTACACAGAGGACAATCTAACCCCAACATATGCAGATCTTGAAATCATATATCCACCACTCGGATCTCCAATCTACAACCCTAGTACACCACTCCATGCTCCATCTGAGTTACTGGAACCCATAGACTGGGAACCCATATACTGTAGACTCACCCACAGAGCTGCCCACCCTGCCGTTCCTCAAAAAACTAACACTCAGCATGCGTATAGAGAGGGTTCAGAGGAACAACTCCACCGAATTATATGGGAGGGAATTCAGCTTGGTCGTGAGTGAACCAGAGATCTTAAGAGGATTGAGAACGCAAGATGCCAGGTCCAACAGGCTGCGGATTGTATCAGGGAGTGGATTCAGATTCAAGAGAGAACTCCTACCCCTGCTCCTGATCGCTCTCACCTACCTCACTGGTACTGCATTTCTGACAGTACTACTGGTTATCACCCTAGTACACTCCAACCCCAATCAGCTCTTAGGACGCCTCTACGTTACCGTCCATACTAGCTACACTCTCTCCATTGTCACAATAAATGAGACCCCTGAAAACATCCAAATCAGGCCTGAGAATCCTGAACCTAGTCAGAGACAGGAACGAGTAAGAGAAAGAGCCGCACATGTGCAAACCGCTGCCACTTACTACAGAACCCTTCATCTCCAATTTATTAACCAGCACCACATCTGCCAAGTGGATTTAGCCACAATCACAGAACAAGAAGCTGCTGCTGAAAGAGGAGACCCCTTACCACTGCCCACACCAATCAGAATCCCCGCACCCAGAGTTCAGGAACGAGAACCAGAACTAGCAGATCATTTGGCATTAGAATTCAAATCAGACCAAAGTTTCCAATACCCCATTTAAGTCATCATGTCTAATGGCAATGGAAGCAACGCTATTGCAGATGCCTTCAATAACTTCTGATCTATACTAAATGACCAAAGCATGGCTGCATCGCAGGAACAATGGAATGCTGTCATTGATATTATGGCTGCAACACTCACAGCTTGCACCGCTCTGGGACAAGAAATTAATCAGCTCCAAAACACTGTAACAACCCTAAGACTAGAAAAGGCTGACCTTCAGGATGAGGTCACAGACCTTATCGATCGACTAAATGCTCTCCCAACTGCAGCAACTACCGCCACTCGAGGCTACTTCCAAAAAGTTGAGATCTTTGCAGATCCAGGAGACTATGATGAAAGCCGTGCCAAGTTTGATGAATGATGGACTAAGATACAAGCATGGCTACACCTTAATGCAGCCACTATACTACCTGGCTCCTACACTGCCATCCAAGCAGTCCTATCCTGACTCAAAGAACCCACTGCAGGAAAGTTCACTGAAACTCAACTGGCTTAAGGACCTATCTACCTTTGGCACCAGTTAGAAGAGGAACTACCAAAGTTCTTCCGCCATGCAAACCAGAAAGACTAGGCTCTCATGGAACTTAATAAATTCCACCAAGGAGACCTTAAGACAGGGCCATTCATCACTAAATTCAAGTCCCTGTACAACATGGCCAGCATTGATGGAGCACATGCCTGTGCTATACTTAAGAAAAGCATGAGACCTTCTATTCTCGCACAGATTGCTAGAGAAAAGAAGTGACAGACAGACATTGCTCCCTATGTTGCTCTAGTATCCACAGTAGGATCCATTCAGGAGTCAATCAGATGTATCCTGGGAAGAAGTCCTTCCGTAATGATTCCATGAATATTAGATTCATTGACGATGAAGAAGAGGACTCCCTTGACATTGGCTATTCCAATAAATCTAGAAAACCCAAACAGAGATCCTCAGAAGGATCATCAGGATCTACCTCTAGTTGTTTCAACTGTGGAGGTACTGGTCACTTCGCTAAAGACTATAAGAAGTCTTCCACATGCTGCCCTCATTGTAATTAGTCCAGAGGACAACATAAACCCACATGCAGCAAAGGAAGACTGCTTCACGCTACTACTACTGATCCTGCCACCTCATGGGATCAGGTACAAGAATCCTTACCCCATGCATGTCAAGGAATGACTTTTGATGAAGTCCGCACACTTTTCCAATCTATGCCTGCTGACTTTAAGGGAAAAGCCAAAGCAACTTGAATGACCTGGGCAAACAAGTTGTATCTTGATTCACAAGTTCTGAAATTGTAAATAACTCATCATCTATCTATTCAAGTCTAGAGGGGCCTTCAATTGATTCGGAGCTTGGCCAGAACTTTATACTGGTGCTTGATTCCTCTAAAGAACTATTGGAACTCCCAGACGTTGTCGAAGTAAACTCTTTTATACTCAACACCTTTCACTATTGAACAGAAGCGCATTGACATCCACCAGATGTACTCCTTCCTATCTGATGCAGATATCAAGGAAATGCTTCCAATACCCGAGATTGCCAGAATCTGAGACAACCCTACCAAGGAAATCATGTTACCTATATCTGTTGTAAAATCTGATCGACAATTGATCAATATTCTTGCTCTATTGGACTCAGGAGCCAATACCACATTTATCAATAAAGATTGGGCTACCAAAAACCAAAAACCTTTGAAACCTCTAGATCACCCAATCCCTGTATTCAACATTGATGGAACATGTAATGCTGCTGGTAGCTTAATGCACTATACCAGACTTATGATTAATTATCTCGGACATCAAGAAAAGACAATTGCTGAAGTAACCAACTTAGGCAAACATCAAATGATCTTAGGATATACATGGTTACAACACCATAACCCAGAGATCAATTGGGAAACAGGAACTGTCCACATGACATGTTGCCCTGCATCTTGTTTGTTAAAATCTAGAAGTTCTTTTCTACGAACTATTGAAAAACAAGAACAAGATCTACTTGTACAGCTTAACACTACCAAGACAGATCTAACATTGAAATCTGATCTGAAACCTGTAGATCTAGTCCCAAAAGAATATCACAAATATCTTCATGTATTTGCAAAGAAAGAATCTGAATGAATGCCTATTAGGAAACATTGAGACCATGCTATAGAGTTCAAAGAAACATTCATACCGAAGAAAGGACAATTGATTCCCCTATCTCCCACAGAACAGAATGAAGTCAGTGACTTTATAGACGATCAACTTTGTAAAGAGGCTGCATTAGACCTTCGAAGTCTCCACAAAAACTTCCCCTGTCCTCTTTGTTCCAAAGAAAGATAGAAAGAAACGAATGGTACAGGACTATCAATATCTCAATAAACACACAATCAAAAATAACTATCTGCTACCATTGATTGCCCAGCTTGTTGACAAGCTTAAAGGAGCTAAGCTATTTATGAAAATGGATCTCCGATGGGGATACAACAATGTTCACATCAAAGAAGGAGACGAATGGAAAGCCACCTTTGTTTGCCACCGAGGAGCCTATGAACCACTAGTAATGTTCTTTGGCTTATGCAACTCCCCAGCCACATTCCAAACAATGATGAATGATCTATTCTCCGACATAGACAGTATCTGTGTCGTCTATATTGATGATCTCATGATCTTCACGAAAACAGATAATCAACAAGAACATGATATGATTGTACTTGAAGTACTAAAACGCCTAGAAGAAAATGATCTCTTCATTAAACCAGAGAAATATTTCTTTTGCATTAAAGAAGTAGAATTCCTGGGAATGACTGTTACCCCTGATGGAATCCGCATGGATAAGGACAAAGTCAAAGCAGTTCTTGAGTGGCCTACGCCCACTACTGTTCGACAAGTCTGCAGTTTTCTCGGCCTTGCTAACTTCTACCATCGGTTCATTGAAGGCTATGCACAGATCATCTGCCCTCTTAATGACCTTACCAAGAAAGATAACCCTTTCAAATGGACTGATGCACAACAAACCGCATTTGACACACTCAAATAGAAATTCACCACTGCCCTGATACTTGCATTTCCTGACAATGACAAAACATTCTGCTTAGAAACTGATGCTTCCGATTATGTAACAGGAGCTGTGCTCTCCATTGAGATTGATGGCAAATGGCATCCAGTTGCTTACTCATCTCATTCTATGTCACCAGCCGAATGCAATTATCCTATTGCAGACAAAGAAATGCTTAGCACTATCAGAGCTTTAGAACTCTGGCGCCACTATCTAGAAGGAGTAAAACACGAATTTGAGATCTGGAATGACCATGAGAACCTCCAATGGTTCATGGTACACCAAGATCTAAATTGCAGACAAGCCTGATGGGCTCAATATCTATCTTGCTTTAACTTTAAATGGTTACATAAAGCTGGTACTTCTATGGGCAAAGCAGATGCTCTATCTTGCAGAGAAGACCATGCTGAAGGAAAAGAAGACAATAACAAAGGCATACTCTTGATGCCAAAAGAACAAATCTGCACTGCTGTCCACCTTGACACAGATGCTGATACTATCTGGGAATGAATCAAAAATGCTATCTTAAAACTAAAAGAAACTGATATATCAAAGCTATGTAAAGAAAATCAAGTCTGTACGGAGCAAGATTTGCTAGCAGACCAAGATGGAAAGATCTTCATCCCTGATGTTGATGATCTCTGAATGGAAATCTTATACTTACATTACAATACTCCGCTTGCAGGACATCCTGGAGCAGAGAAAACATTAGAGTTAATCCAACGCAGCTATACATGGTCAGGATTAAGTACATTAGTCAAGGACTATGTCTCATGCTGTGATCACTGTGCACGATTCAAAGGACAGAATATTGCACCTGCAGGAAAGCTGCAACCTCTGCCTATTCCCAACGGACCATGGGAAGATCTATCTGTCGATTTCACCACCAATCTTCCCCTTTGCAAAGGATTCGATTCAATCCTAGTGGTTGTTGATTGATTCTCCAAAGAAGTCGAATTCATCCCTTGCAAGAAAGCCATATCAGCACTGGAAACTGCTAAACTATATATGGCCTATGTCTGGAAACAACATGGTCTACCTCGCACTATCATATCTAATTGTGGACCACAATTTGCTTCACAAGTGATGCAAGATCTGTGCCTCTGATTAGGAATACAACCTAAATTATCCACCGTGTTTCATCCACAAACCGATGGACAAACTGAACGTATGAATAGGAATTTGCAACAATACCTTCATCTCTTTACTTCTGAGAAGCAAGACAAATGGGTTGATTGGTTAGCACTTGCACAGTTCTCTTATAACTCAAAGTGTCAAGCTTCCACACAGAAAACTCCCTTCTCTGTCACATGCACTTATGATCCTAGAATGGGATTTGAGCAACATACTACTAAAGCACCCACTGTAGTGATAAGAAAGGGGGTGATGGTGTCCTCTATAAAGAGAGACTGAGATGAAAGTGTGGGTGCGAGTATAACTTGTCCCAAGGGGTTCTATGAAGGGTGTTGTAGTAGAAGGGGTAGCGGAGAC
>JBBPJQ010001307.1:0-11386 GCA_038088795.1 Boletus rex-veris
TCTGACAACTGCTCCGTTTGTGAATCATCCAAGGGAGGTTGGGGTGAATTTGATTCCTGAGCCATAGCGTTATGACAGGTCCCCAACTCGTTCCACAAGCTCTTGATGCTTTCTTCATTCCATATCCACGAGATTTCTTTGGACGGTACTTCAGTAGAGAAGATCGGGTGCTCTGGTTCTGCGCCCTCAAGTAGCTTCAATGATTTGTGAGCCGCTGGGAGGATGCTTGCCAAACTTGTTGGGATAAATTTCGGGAATGGACCTTCCGCATCGACGTTGCCCTCCTCACCGCGCCAAGTGCTCTCTACCTCGTCAGCTTCAAATGTAAGATCCATGAGTTGAGTCCTTTCGGTGGTGATGGTGTGCACTTGGCGAGTTTCTCCGTAGGCCAGCAACTTGCAAAGGGAGTGGATGTATGGCTTGGATGAGACTGTCAGGATGTATGCTATGATGGCTGTGATATCGCGAGGAGAATGACGCTCTACATGCATTTCCAAGGTTTCGTAGACAAGGGACAGCAAGTCGACCGGAGAGATCGGAATCTCGGAAAATCTGTCTGGAGTGATGTCCATATTCTAGCTTCGACATGAGGACAGTGATGCAAATACGGTGGATTGGATCGGCAGGCACGTACCCTAGAACACATTGAAGCAAGAGAAATCACGACCTGCTCAAGTTCAGTGTAGTAAAGCCACACGGTAGCAAGGCAATGGATACCCGAAAGTCCCGTGGCACGCGAAAGCGGTCCATTCGATAAACGATTTCGAATAAAAATTAGGACCGACGAGAGACCATGGGCAAAGGCGTGCACGGTGGTATTGGTATGCCCTGGTCTCGATTTCAAATTCGTGTTTCTGAATGGCAGGAGGCACAAATGATGGCCATACCTTTTGCGGAGCTCTTGAATCAGTTGTTCTAATCGACGTACGAGAGTGCCCAAGTCAAGAAAACGTTGCAAGATACTTCAAAGATGTGTCACCACGACAAGATACGAGGAATCCAAGTAATCACGAACCTTTGGGACATCCAGTTGAACTCGGACGCGTCTGACGACGTCGCTCGAACAAACGACTGCGACTGTACGTCCCACACGTATAATGGCGATGAGGTTCCCAGTACGACCAAGTGGAGCGAACCAAACAATTCGCTCTCTGTGATTCGAGCGACTTTTGTGAACTTCACATGCACACTAGGTTGGGCCCTACATCGCCGTCATAGACGTTGATTCTTTGATTGTCCTCGGGAATATCACTAACGACTAACCAATTCTGCAAGGAACCCAAGAGGCTGGGATTTTGTTCGGTTAAGAATGGGGAGGTTCGATTGCTTGAAGGAGGATTCGGACTCCAAGACATGGAACGATCCTATCATGTACATTAACTTACTCCACGAGTTACATCAAAAGCCACACGCACAACGTCTCGAAGGTGATGGAGTGATGCATCATTCCACAGTGAAGTGAACTCAGGCTTGGACACCTGTGCAAATACACTCGAAGATACTTTCGCACGAGACAGTGCAGGAGACGACAGTGGATCGGCAGGGAGTGAGTTGTGCAGTGCTCCAGATTGAACGGGTAATTGTATCGTTTGAACGATTGGATCCTGAGGTTTGTTGCCCAACCGGGGTATGGAGAAATATGCAGAGATGGGTTCTAATGCAGGAAGGATAAACTTTTCGTGTTCTCCCAGCCATCCCGGACCGACCGTAGGCTCCTGCGCCATGATGGTGTGAGCTGCGTGACCAAAACAGCACTCGATCGAGTAATCGCCTATTATGGACAACGCGACGAGGATCTTCAAGTTGTGCAAGTCCACCAAGTTGGCGAAACATTCAAGATCCGTTCGTTAGCCCTGCATGCTAGTGGTGTGCAGACGTGACAAAATTAAATACTTCACGCCTAACCGTTCTATCGAAAACAGTGGGTCCCCGCATTAACCTCTATCGATTGGTCAAGGATGGTCAGAGGAAACCGTAGATTTCATGACCGTGTTAAGTGGACATCTCTACAAAATGAAGGATTTTGTGGCAAATATAATGAACCAGGTAGGACATTCCCCTGGGTCCTTCGGCGATTTGACTTGCCGACCCGCCACTCGTCAAGATCTCGATTTCCGCCTTCTTTCTCCTGTGCAAGATACGCATGAGTGCTTTCCTATGGGGAATATTAGAAAAAACGCCGCGCGAGTCATTACAGAACCCGTGCCTCCATTCCACGGGCAAACTACTTCCATGGTGTTGCAGCATTGCCATGGCCTGCAACGTGGTTAGCTCAGAAACGACTGCCACCATCAGGTACTGTACAACTGACTTTCTTTTCGTCATGCTTCGTGATAGGAATTAGTATATCCAGGGGGATACCTAGCCTGCTAGGATGCGTAAAGGGATATCATGGACCAGCTTGCCCCATACCCTGTGAGTTCCGAGGCTCTGACTCCGAGCCACTGAATGCGATGCGCAGCGAGTTTCTCATTCTCGTGTCGAAGGCTTTGGCTACCGTATTTGTAAACTGAAAGTATGTCCAAACCATAGGCATCTCCGTCAACCAGTCCCATTATTGGTATCCTGAAACACTTCTCAGTGTGTATACAAAAGCATCCTGGCTGCTTACTCGTCCGGTAGGTTATCTGATAACGTCTTCACGAGTTGTCGAGTGGCGATGTCTGGATATCCTTTACCCTGCTGCAAGTGAGCAGAGTTCCACAAACACGCGCTTGACATTTCACCGTGACGATCAACCCACACCCAGGTAAGCCTGGGTACCTGGTGAACTGCAATCGGCACAAGGTCTGGAAGACTGCCTGGTTTTCGCGAAAAAAAATCGCGTCAATATCAGTCGAGCTCGATGCAATAGTAACATACCTCCTTTTCGACCACAAGAACCCAGCTAACGTCGGACTGGACTTCAAACCGTTCGATGTCTTCCCCAGCCGGGATCAGTGTGCCCTCACCACAGCATTGGACAGCATCAGATGCGCGAAATAAGGAATCCATACCTCGCAATCATTTACTCGCAAAGCTTCGCCATCTAGTAGGTGTATTACTAGACCACTGCCACAAACGAGGCCCTTCGATGTGGCACGCTACACACACGAGATCAGCCACATACGGCGGTTTCTGAGAAGAACAATCACTATGTTTAAATCCGCTCGGTCGAGTTCCAAGGTTGCCGCAAGGTCGTCCACGAGCTGCGCCAATCAGACGACTCGTCAGATCTAGTCGTGCATCATACCTTGTCCACTGTCTTCTGTGATCTGAATAGCGTGACGTCTTTGTAGAATAGATCACTATGACGCCGGAAGTTCAGTATCTGACCACATGGAAGACCTGCTCCTTACCGTTTTGTTAGCGAGAGGTCCTGGATCACAGCGTCGTGTGCAAAATTCATCACTCGTAACAGTTGGGCTGGTGGGCAGTCAATATGTCAGGTGTTTGACATGGACGAAATTGACCTTTGCATACCAATCGGCCTTGAACTCGGGCTCTTAGTTTGAGCAGGGAAGCGAAGAACTCTAGAAGCACATCTACACACTGCAGGTTACTCATGCAGAGATAAAAGAAAAAGGGATTTGATTACCCTCTTCGTCTGTCCGCGATTTGAATCTCGACTTTGCCATCGCCCGGTCGATGCGAGCAAGTTCCGTCGAGAGATCCTGTATCTCGTTGGGACTTTGTGAGTGGTGCCACGATTTGCTCCAGGATGTTGAGCGTAAGATGTTCAATCTGAGCTATAGTAGTTTCGCTTGCCAACCAGCGTATATGCGCTTAGAGGAACTTCCGGGACGAGACGTACATCGTGGCGTCATGGACCTCAAGCTCTTCCTGATCGCTCTCGGTCATATCGATGTGTTGAGGTATTGATTTTGTGGAGATGGGCTGTTTGAGCCTGTGAACTCGGGAGATGTTTACCAAGGAAGCTGACATTGTACGCGGGCCTGAAATTCGAACAAAGGCAACTATGTTGGACCGCTTGAAACTACTAATCATGTTGTGCCATACCGTACGGAAATACATGAGCCAGTCATATGGTGTGATGGAAACAACATTGATCAGCCCCACTTTGGTACGTCTACGCCGAACCAGAGAGGAAGTTTCCGCCAAAAATCTTCCTTTGCTGCAAAGACCGCGGAGGAGAATTCCGCACGGCATATCTCGCATGTCCGCATGGTAGGAGTGCTGTCCTCAGGAACGCCTTCCCTCGTCTGCATCGCCTCGGCGTCGGACATCGCATACAATGGATCGGAAGTACGGTGGCTGATGATTCCGTTGATGTCTCGGAGGAGCTCGAAGGTGATGGCCTCGAACGCGATTTGACAAGCACGCTTCGCCAAAGGGTTTGGATCGTTACGACGAAGACACCAGGCAGAGGGTGTTCTTCCTTCCAGTTCGTTCACGATGAAGGTGGAGAAGTAGCGTGCAGCATGTTCACGTCCACGGAGAACACAAAGAAGATCGCTTTCGTCGAGACGGATGTAGTCGCCGAGTTGGGCACTGAAGACGCCTGTCGCGGCTTCGCTAGGGGCGGAACGAGAAAGATCGTACATGGCGGAGGGTAAGAGGAATGGAGCGTTGATGTCTCTGGCCAACTTGATGACCTCCCTGCGGTTAGCAATGGTAGTGAGTCATTGGTTGTGGTGACGAGGAAATACCGACACGGGATGGGGCAAGCCGGGATGTGGAGAGTATACGCCGTCTGGGGCTGTTACAGAGTGTTCCCGGGACTCCCACAGGGCCAGACTTGTTGGCCAGGATGTCGAGAGGACGCGGAGAATGTCGTGGCGGATGCGGTGGACCTTGTAGGTGGTGAGGACGCGGAGGAGGCTGGCGACGATGGCAAAGCCCGATTCGTCGTAGGTCAGAAAGGAGCTAGGAAATGTCAAAGTGCGCGCAGGAGAGGGAAGCGAGAAGAGGTACAGACATGCCGTCGTACAGCGCCTGCAAGAGGTATGCGATGCTGCGGGGCGAGTCCGGGAGCGAGAGGACGGGACGACCTTCGATGGCGGGTGAGGTGTCGATGGCATTGATGAGGTCGTGGAGGACCTGCGAGTGGCGGGCGAGGAGGCCCTGGTGAACGATGAAATAGCCAGAGCCTGCGAGGACGACGATGTTGCCGTCGACAAAGGAAAGATCGTCGTGTCGGACGAGCTCAGCGTTGGCCATGACCAAGTACCCGTGGGAATATTTTTGACTAGGCGCCCTTCAAATTCCGTCCTCTCCCTTTTCCACGTCTCCCTCTTCAACGTGAACTTGTCCGCCATGGCTGAAACAGCTCCTGCTAATACTCGTCTCGTCCCCGGTGCTCCTCCTCCCGTCGCTCAGTCGAAATCCCAAAGGAAAAAGCGCAAGACTGGCACCAAGAGCAAAACACCAGGATCCCCGGCTGAAGGCTCCGTCACTATCCCTGACGCTCCCTGCGCGGCGCTTGCAGACAGTGCTCCCAACGAGACCGATCTCAAGGAGGACAACACTGTTCCTGAGCCCGCTGCCGCCTCTGAAGCTCCCACGCACGACGACGTCAACCCCAAGTGTAGCCCTGTCATCGAACTCGTGCAGAAGCGCATGCGCGCTCTGAACAAGAAAATCGTATGCTCCATTCGTCCTCTTATCCTCCGCAAAGGCCTGCGCTGTTAACTCGGCCGACCTCACAACAGTCTCGAGTCGCCGGCTATGCAGCAACCGACTTTGAAAAACTCAATGATGACCAGAAACGGTCACTCAAAACCCTTCCCTCTCTCGAGGCTGTCTACAAAGAGCTCGAGGACGTCAAAAAATCAATAGAGGTGTGTATGTTTGTATCGGATGATCGCCAACCACCATGCACGCAACACACTTTTAGGCACACGAAGCTCTGTTATCCCGTGATCAGGCATTAAAACGCGCAGAAGCAGATCGCGCAGAGTCCCTCAAAGTTCAAGAGGCTATTTCCTCCGCGCAGGCAGGGCTTCACATCACTTTGTATCTCGTACATCATGTGATTCTTACGTTGTCTTATAGGCATCTTGTGCTTCAAGGACTTCCTCAATGTTGACACTCCTTCGTTTGCGTTCCGTATTCGCAAACGGGGATGCTCTCCCTGTGGTGCTTGATTTCGATGATGCTGAAGGCACAGCGATCTTCACAGCATGCGATGCCCTTCTGAGTGAAGAAAGCGATATAAAAAATACCATTCTTTCCAGTTTCTTGTCTGGCGAGGGTGACCTTAATGGTGTATCGTGTAAGTCGGTCGAATTCAAAGGTCACGAGATTAATCAACTCTCACTACAGATACCCGACTGCTAAGTATCGTACAGTCTTTCCTCAATCCACCACGCGAGCCTACTCCCCTACCAGCTGAATCAGAGCCTGTTGAAGCTGAAGCTGAAGCTGAGCCAGTGGACGAGCCAGTTGCAGGTATTCCTGGTTCTTTGAGTGTCTCCAGTAGCTTCCATTTCATGCAAGCGAGCGAATTGGAGACACCAGCGTTCGAAAACAAAGCCGAGTGGGTAGAAAAGCCTGACGAAGAACCCAATGGTGCTTCCGAAGAACACCCCCAAGTTATTGGAGGTGCTACCATCGAACCTGTAGAAGTTAGCATTCAGTCTTTTGCTCGACCCACGTGATTAACCGGCTGTACACAGACAATTTCAACCCAACCGATTGATTGGGCAGAGGCAGACGAAGAGGGCGGGCTTCCTTCAATCGCGAACCTCCAAGCGAGTTTTGCACCATCTGGGTCAGCGACACCTGTCGTTCAGACAATTGAAGTGAATCTACCTTCAGCGCCGCTCTTGAATGGAAATGCCACGCCCACACCACAGTCGGAAAACGACGGTTTCATGCCAACGCCCCGTGGAGGTCGCGGACGCGGTAGAGGCTACCGCGGTGAACGTGGTGTTCGCGGGGGCTTCCGTGGGGACAGGACAGGATTCCATCGAGGTGGGGAGCGAGGCGGTTTCCGGGGTGGCAATCGGGGTGGTGGTGACCGTGGTAACTACTTTCAACAATCTTCTAACTATCTTGAACTAACCTCGTCTTAGCTCAACGCGGAAATCGTACGGATAGGGATTGGCGCAATGGTGATGGTGAAAATCGCGGCAGGGGTCGTGGCCGTGGCCGGGGGCGTGGTGGTGGTGGTGGTGGAGGGGAATGGGGAGGTATGTAACCCACACGCATTTAAGCAAACACGACTAGAGAGGTGATATACAGGCTCGGGTCAACAAGAGTCTCGTGCCGCAGCTCCCCCTTCATAGGTGAGGTTGGTACATTGTCGTTTTTGCAACCTGGTCACAGACGGAGTTATGGGGTTTCAATGTAATCGCGTTGCCAAATCCATGTAGCTCTTTCAATGCTCGAGATATCTTTGACTGGTATTACTTTTAACTCGGACGGATGCAATATGAGCTCCATGACTGATCATTCTAATTATACCACTCCAACTCAAAAATGTCCCCAGCGCGTGAATGGCACAGCCAGGGTCAAAGAGCTGGCAACGGCATCATTGATTTTGTCCACAGGTATCTTCCCTGCAACTAACCTCCCTCAGGAGCCAACGTTGACTGTGAGATGCCTCTTCTCACTACTGTAATTGATGACAAGTCACCCCTCATCTCCTATGACGCGACATGGCTTCCTGGAACATCCCAAAATGATAACTTTGCCGTCGAGTGAGCTCACAATTTGTGTCCATTGGCGACGGCAATAAGGATACCTTCATAGTTACTACCTGGGGACCTTTCAGAAGAACAATGCGGCAGACGGGACGGCGACACTCAGCTTTAATGCATCAGCCTTTTGGATATATGGCGCCAACAGACCAAACCACGGGACTTATACCATCCAAGTAGATAGCAACAACTATCCCAACTTCAATGGCTCTGGGAATAACCTATTCCAGCAAATGCTTTTCAGCGCAAATGTCAACCAGGGAATGCATACCATGAGGTTGATAAACACGGGTGGAACGTCTGGCTTTTATGTAGACATTGACATGGTCAGTAAAGTCTGCCATTTACCAACGACAGCAGGTTGACAAGCACATAGATCGTGTGGCAATCCAATGTCGGGAATACAGATGACCAGCTGGTCCCTGAATTGGTTCCAGACGTGGATCCTCGCTTCCAATACGAACAATCCATATGGGAGACGACGTCAGCCTCCAGCGACCTGAACCTGAACCTGTTCAACAATGGCACCGGCCAGTAGGTGATGGTGGCTCAGAAGATCCTATTCAAGTTGACTTCCTCGTAGCATCACAGCAACATCTGCTGCGACTGTTTCATTCACATTTACAGTAAGTATACTGCGCCTTCCTTCAGTCACATGTGCATAGCTTGATATATGTATTGTAGGGCATGCTTGTTTTCTTATACATCTTCATGCTTCAAGTTGACGGTCCAACCAGGCGAAGTTGTGACGTTATTTGGGACTTCTGGACCTTCCAATGGACCATACTCTGTTCAACTGGATGGTGGTCAAGCCGTGCAGTACAATGCATCGAACGCTTACCCCACAAATTATGGAGTCACGATCTATCATGCCGCCAATCTTGGCTCAGGTACACACCAGATTCTTCTAACCAACCTCCCTGCTACAAGTGGGCAATATCTGACTGTCGACTATGCGCAGGTGTGGAACATAGCGAAGTACGTTAATGATGCCTCCCTGCTCTGTTCTGCGTGTTGACAGGGTGTGTTTACGTAGTTCCACGTCACCGAGTGTCACTTCATGCGTTCCTTCAAGGTATATTCCAAGTGATACTAGCCTTTTCCTCTCTCTGACACATTATACCCCCAAAGTAACAATGACATTTTGCAATAGTAAGTGACTAGCATCATACAGCAAGTTAATTAGTAGTCGTCTAACTTCATCTCAAGCAAACTCAGCTCAGGAGCAATTGCTGGCCTGGTTGTTGAGGGCGTAATCGCAGTTCTGGCCGCCGTCGCTGCTGCCATTTTCTACTGGCGCTGGAGAGCAGCGTTGGCCACTCCATCCTCTTTCTACACGCCGTTGTATCGATCTCCTGAGACGACCACGGCGACCACGACTGGCATTGCGCCATCACTGGAGAGCAGGAGCAACGCGAGTTCGCCAAGACACAACGCCTCTTTCCTCCCTCTCGCTGCCGTTGGCAGGCCCTCCCAACAGTTGGATAACAATACCAGTTCCTCTCATGTAGCAGCATTTGACCCTCGATCTGTAATGGAAGGCATGCACTCCCCCGGCAGGGCCCCGAATGAGGTACGCAAATTGCCATGGGATCGATTGTTCTGTGTATGATTTTTTTCCAGGGACAGGTGCAAGGGTTGAGACCTCTACCAGATACGCCAGGAAGGATGGGGGCCCTGGGCGGTATGGATTTACCCGGAGATGCTCCGCCCGGCTACGACACAGCAGTGCGCAGCAGACCTATGTGACTGCGGTAGGAGATGGTTCTTTATTTATTATCCATAGACTATGCATCGGTCTTGCCACATCCAATTACCCGGGTTGATATACAGTAATCTCATTGCTCGGGACGTCCCCGGAATAAGACTCCGGCGTAGCGCCTTACGATGTCATGCATGATGGCGATACCGCAGCAATATAAATTCCGACAGTGGCTCGTGGTGGATAATGTCGGCTCTCGGTATAGGGAATGATGAATCGCGATCGGTGACTGACAGCTGGGGAGCTCGTGAATCGTGATGAGTTCGCCCTGCCCCATGACGGACGCTGAAACGAAGCTCCCCAGCATTCGAGTAAGATGCGCAATACTAGTTGTATGTTATGATCGTTATGATTATACACCAGCATGTTGAAAGATGACTCCATCCGCAGTGACAAGCTTGATAAGAGCTGTGCAGTGGCGGCGGCGCCCACCGAGACCTCAGTAGTTTCTAGATCGGACACCCCCTTAAATAGTCACCTCTATCACTGAATTACTGATCACCCCTTCTTACCCCATCATCGACACCTTCCCGACACCACTCGTCATGTCCGAGCAGCCCCAAAGTACGTGCATTATATAGACACTCATGGGCCTATCAGACCTTGAACGATTCTTTGTATGCAGCGTTCATACTCATGTTTGACACCGTATCAGCATACGACAAGTACAAGCAAGAAGTGATTGGGAGCGGAGGTAGAATCAAGGACGATCTTGGTGCTCTACTGGTACGTCATCACTCTGTCCTTTTTCTCCTGGCCGATCTCACAAGACCAACCTTTTATTTAGGGTTTCACTGCTGTCATGCCCCCGACTCTCGTTCAATCGATACGCGCGGGAAGCTTGGTTGACAATGGGATCACCAGCTTTGGTACGAGCACCTCTAGACCGGACTGACCTCGTGTCGAACTGACTTTACTTTTGGCAGAGCCCGATAGTGTGGTCACTACCCAGTGATGGAATGCCACGATCGTCGTACGATGTATAATATATCATGTCAGAGTGAACTTGCGTTATTGTCTGAAGATAGGTACGCGCAAGTATTACCGTGAATGAGTCGTTTCTTGCCATGAATCCCTCTGTGACTCGAGACAAGTGAGAGAAGAACAGAGCCCCTATAAGATCATCGATCAAGCTAGTGAGGATACACGAGCACAAGTCCCAAATAGTCTCAAGTTACGATCACAATATCACCCCTACCATCCTTGAGCACCACCAACTCACATTCGATCTTCTCACCAGTATCCATGCAGACGACCTCTGTCGGATCAATGGATGAAGTCCGTATCTGTCGACGCTCGAAAAAGGAACGTCCGAGGACGACATCAAAGTGAGGCTCTTCAGAAAGGTAAACGGGTACAGAAACGCTCTTCGGCTTGGGTGGCGGCTGTGCATTGCCACTGGTAGACACGCCAACTTGCGGTCCAGGCGAATGTGACATGGCCGGCATCAACGTTATTGGCCATTTCCCGAGATTGACCAACCCGCTATAGCCATAGTGCCCGGGCGCAGCGTCGGCGGGTATGAATCCGTGTTTCAAGGCAAACTTTCTTGACATGTACACATGTCGATGACCACTTTTGATGAGCATTCGCACTAGGAGGGAAATATGGATCCGAGTCAGCCTTGCCAACAAGGCGGGAGTATGGGACATACCGTTCTCAACGGGACCAATGGTACCCATGACGGTCCTCACGCCATTTTCGCTGTGGAATTTTTCAAATTCCTTTCTGTGCTGCACGACTCTTGATTCCCCCATAACCGGCTTTTGTGTGGGGTTCTTCTCTTTGCCACTCACGAGGGAGTGGGATCGAGGCGACATCGAACGGGGAGGGTGGAACATATAGAACGAAGGATTTTGGTAGGCAAGTGGCTCTGGAAGTTGACCTGCGGGATCGCGGACGTGTAAAGTAGCCGACATGGCTGATGTAGCTTGGGCCGAACTAGAGGGAGAATCTTGACGCCAGGTAAAAATCGTGTAGT
>JBBPJQ010001308.1:0-11386 GCA_038088795.1 Boletus rex-veris
ACCAGTTGCAACTGATTGTAGGACTCATTTGGACTGGTTTTTTTTGGACCAGTTGCAGGTTGCAGGTCCCTGGGACCTTCCCAGGACCGGTTTCGGTCCAGTTGCCTAATTAGGAAGGTCAAAAACCGGACTGGACTGGACTTTTAAACACTATTGATATCAGGCATGACGCAAGTGTTGAAGCTGAGGGCAGGATGCAAACCAGATGATAAGGCAATGACAGTCTTGATGAAACAGATGGGTTCCTGGTCAATGTCGAAGGGTTCGGAGAAGAAGCTTGTTCCATAGGTGAACAGGACAAGCACCAGCTGACAGCCAAAAAGCATGGCACCTAGGAAAAAGCTGCGATTGATCTGGCAGGCTGTGGCAAAACCAGCACACTGATACACCTGTGACACAGCGACTTTGGGGTTCCGACCATTGCCACTTTTCTTGATCTCTATATAAGTCATGATGGCACCGAAAGGGATGGTGTGGGCGCTCTGGTAAGCCTTAGGTACGAGGATGATGTCTGATTTGTGTTGGCCTTCCACAAGTGTATTTGCATGTGAACACCATCTGTTTTCTCGCCACAACGTAGTCCACTCCCATCACTCGGAGCTAGTGGCCCTAAATATCTAACTCTTTTAAATCAGGATCAGAACAACAGCGGATGATGCCATAGGTCTGCTCACCGTGTCAAGGAGTGTCACCCAACGATCTTCAGGGGAAAGCTTCGGATCGTCTTGCCACTTTTCTTCAAGATACAAGCTATGTTGCAACATCTCTGTATAAATACTCTGTATGTGTGTTTTGGTTGATGCGGAAAAGGCTGAATGGCAGGTGAGAAACTGCTCTGGTGGGAGTTTAGTGTTGTAATGGCGGTTTAGAGCAACCTTCGTCAATGGATCCATCATGTTGCACTTCAGTCCATCATGGCTGTGATCGAGGGGCTGAAGGTAGGAGGTGGCCTGAGAACAGAATGGATGAATTATTTAAACATAAAACATTAAACAAAGCAATCGCTTTGGAACTTACAGTGAAATTCACTGGGCGTCGGCATGTTTCTGATTGTTGCGGCAACATATTCTTCCCACATGTAAGTCTGGCATTGCTGGGCTGTTTGGAGCTCCATTACTCACTCAAGCAACATATTTTTTGAACGCTTCAGGATATTCAAGACTATGGACGGAGATAAGGTTGGTCAGAGGGACAGCATGGCAGCATGTCAGTGTTTATACCTGTGTTCAGGGTTTGCAGGGTTCCACTAGGATTTGTAGGGTCAGACAGCTTGCGTGTCGCACATTTGGATAAGTACCGGGTAAGTACCACTCCCTCAGCCCCTCCTGCCCTTGTTTCCAGCCTTATCTATCCCCATATAGAAATTTGTACATATGACTGTCAGATCTAAGCATGGGCATGAGAGCTTCAATGACCTCTAGGATTCCTTCCCATGCATCTGCGAACCAAGATCAAAATGCAGGATTGTGATGAACTCATCCTAACTCTCAGCTGTTCTAACATTATCCTGCTTGTAGAAAGTCTACAACTTCTGGACCATTGTTCTGTCCTACCAACACATCTGCAGCCTACATCGGAGGCATTGGTAGGTGTGACGGTCCAGGTGCGTCAAAGCATTTGTTTCTACTGGTCCAACTGTTTACGTTCGAGCACGAGGCAGCCAACTTCATCCCGCAGTATAACTCCATTCGATGACTCGCTAGGACACAGCACTGTCTCGGTTATACCGATATCCCCTTTTGACTCACTAGTGCAAAACTTGGCCACATTGGATCTGTTCCTTAATGACAAGCAACATCTGAACACCATTATGATGGCCCAAGTTGCTTCCAAGTGCCCCCCTTCGCCATGTCGCGTCTACCATTCTTCAGATCTGTTGTCAATATTTTCCTTCACGCCAACAACTGCATTTCAAGCACCTGATCATTTGATCACCTTACATTCTCGCTTGCCACTCAGCAGCCACGATTCGCAGCCACGTCAGCAATGCTGCACCACCACAGATGGTCAAGGGTTGCACGAGCCAACTGTCCATCCCTGCCATCCTGCTGCGAATGCATCTATGCAGGTCATAACTCACTTTGGCTTGGGGCTTGAGGATGAGGGGTCCAATATTCCAGGAGATTCCACCTCACATCCCACTGATCGTGCGTTATGATGTGCGAATCAGCCTCCCGGCTTCCAGGAACTACTCTCTCTCACTAACAATGAAATTTCTGCTGCCATTCCAACCAAGGAGTCCCGCAATAATTTCTCTTCCTCTCAAGTAGGCGCCATCCTCGCCTAACTTGCAGCCACCAGCTGGGATTCCACAACACATGACATGAAAGGATGGGTTACTTCTGTTGCAAAGAGTTTGAAATATGAAAGAGCCTCTTCTCAAGATCACAATCTACGTTCAATTGTGTTTCAGTGCACATGGCTACATACAAAGGATGTCAGCCTTAATTTCTTGTGGATGATGACCCTGATTCAGGTTGTTTCTAAATGCCAAAGGTGAGTGGGCACCAAATGGTCATAATTAGAGATGAACCTCAGGCTACCTTCATCTAGCATATGCATATGCATATGCATGGGAATGAGCTCCCTTTCCAAGATCTGGTGTCAAGAACTGAAGGACATGCCCCACCAGCCCGAACTGAGGACATTCAAAGATTGGTATGCTCTAGGGAGCAAATATGCCTTGCTCACCGGAGGTGGTTCTGTGTATTTGCTCATACTGATTGCTGGCATCAGGTTACGGACATCCATTGGAAAGCTGTCATCCCATGTGCTATGGCAGTTGGCTAATGCCTTGCGTTCACCAGTGCAAGGTGTGCTGTCTTGTCCCAATGTATTGGATATGCTTATGGAACCTATTCCACTGCAAAGCTGGTCATCAGCGGTCTGTGGAGAAGTCCATCATACCTACTATTACTTGTATGAAAACGATACTACCCATCAGCATGGATACCCTCTTTTCTGCACTGCTTCCAGGGGAGTATCAACTTCCAGGCAGTGTGGACTGCCATAACTTATCACAGTCCGATGGTTTCTTTGACACCATGGTTGTCAAGTGAGTCCCCTCTTGGCGAGTCAGGATAGCATTAAGTTTTTAATGATAATACACAACCTAGCTCATTCAACCTGTTGCCAAGGGACACTTCGATCTGGTGATACTTTGTAAACCTGTTATCGTGTGTACAAGTTAGATGCAACTGCTCGAATGTCAATTTAAAATGTGATGAGTTCCGTTAGATGCTGATGGAGAGAGTTCAGGCCTGGGGGACAGTCCAAGTACTCCGGAAACAGTTAGCTTTCCAAAACCTCTTCATGTAACATTAACTACAACCAATTGCATTCCAATGAGTATGAGCGAGGGTACTACAGAAAAAGAACAAACAAATTTACTTGCAGCCCTCCACCTATTGCATTACCGCCAGATATAAACCTAGCTCTTGGCCTGGGGTAACAAGTTGGCATTCCTGCCAGTGTTTATGCCATATATAAACTTCCTCACTCACATCAAAAGAGAGCCCAAGCTAAATTGTAGAATGCACACACCACTGCAATCAGACTCAGGCAACTTGAAGGACCTGTTTCTAGGTCTAATTCGAATTCAGTGCAGAAAACTGAGCGAATGACCCACGAACCAGCACAGTGCTCCCGGTCATGCTAAACTGCTGAGAATATGTTCATGCTACGTCAGTCATGCTGAACCGGTATGCAGTGGCATGTTATTTGTATGTCTCGTCCTTATGTAGGACGACGAAGCCCTGGGCCCAGTTGTTGGGCAGTGAGGGTACGGGGTGCTTCACAAAAGTGTTTGTAGATGTAGCACATCCAGTCAAAGCAAATAACATGGAGCTGTTTTCCCTTGGCAAAGGCCCACAGCTCGCGGGAATCGTGTTGGCCACGGAGGCTGACAATAGTCAGTTCTGTGATAGGAAGATCACGGGAGTGCTGGTTAGTGAAATGAGGGCAAAGAGGAGATGTACAGGTTTTGATGGTGAGCTTATTGAGTGTGGGGAAGTGGTGTACAAAGTCATAAAGTGAGTCTGGAAGGACCATGCTGGTGAACATGTGTGTGTGGTTGTACATGGTATTGCCGACGTTTTCCAAAGCAAGGAGGTCGACGGGGCAGGAGATGCTGATTTTGTCTAGGACATGGGCTTCGTGTGCACCATTGTGATTGGGTCTGTGGAGGGAGGTGATCCCACCGGAGAGGTGTATAATACCTCTGGCATGGCTGATCTGCTTGCTATGCTCAAGCTGGGCCGTTGCTATGGATATGCTGAATGTCGGCATATGGACAATGGGATGCAGGGCAGGGGTTTGCTGGAGAAATGGGTGGTTTCTAATGAACCTGAGATGGTCAGACCAGATGATGTGCCTGTATAAAACTCTGATTCCGAGCAACTTGAATCATTTGTTTGTGCATACGACAACTGCGAGGTTGTGTGGGGAGTCGAGTTCCTCAAAGACATGCATCCAAAGTTCGTTGGGGAAACATGGTGGTCATGATCATATCTGTGCCGAGTGTCACCATTATGGCCAAGGACAAATCCACTGTCATCAAGAAATCAGCTGCAAAGGCCCAGAAGAAAGCAAAGGCAGCACAAAAAACCACTTGAAAAGAAAAGAAAAAAGCTCCAAATCTCAGCATGATCAGGACAATGACCAGGATCTTGAGGACATCCTTGAACAGGTAATCTGCACCTGGCCACCCATCTTTCTAGTAGATGAGACAAGAATGGGAGGCAGCACATACAGTTACAGAGGAACTCGTCCATGGCCCTCCCAGTAGATGTGCAAATGTCACTTTGACTATGTGTCCAAACAGAAACCACCTTTGGTGCATCGGAGGCGAATACTTTAGTGAAGATGGCAAGGCTGTACGTTTCGTATCAAATCCCTCTTGAGATCTTGCTTATCCTACCGAAAAGTACTTTTACAATGACATGCAGAAAAGGTGTGTCTCAGATTGACCACATGTTCTATCCCTTCCAACGTCATTTCATCCTCATAGGACGAATGGCAGAAATTTGTCTCCCAAACTTGCCCTGGCCCACGTTCAGCACACAGCGTCGTTGCCTCTCCTGCTGCGGGCAGCAAACTCTATCTCTTTGGTACAACCCTTGTCATTCGTACGAACTGTTGACTCATTGTTGTGCTAGGTGGGGAATTTTTGTCGCTGTATCAGAACAGTTTCCATCACTATCACTATCCCGACTTTTGGGTGTTCGACATTCCAACACATACCTGGGAACGAATTGAAACCAAGGTGTGACCAAGTGCAGTATGTCTCATATTCGTGTCATCGCTAAGTTGTGCTTCAATGCAAGTAGGATGGCAATGTGGAAACATTTCATTGTGCTCTTTGGTGGATTTTATGATCCCGGTTTTTGAAGTGTGTATCACAATTCCCACTCAATGTGCATCAGCCCAGCATCTCAAAGACACATGGATATTCGACAAGCAAGAGTACAAGTGGCGCCAGTTTGAATTCAAAGACTCGGAATGCCAGCCTTTGTACGTATTCTCTCATATGCTGGTCTAATGCTGCTGAAAATAGTGTGTTTAATCCTTGCAGTGGCTTCTCCTTTTTACCTATGAGAGACGGCATTGTGTTGCATGGTATTTTGTTCCCCTCTAGCGATCGAATAGCTGAGTGACTTGTGTTTCATCCAGGTGGTTATTGCAAAGAATACACCAAAGGTAAATGTGCTGTTGGCGTCATCCTTGATGATACCTGGTTCCTCAGGTGCATTTCAATGTGTTCTTTGCCCCCTTGATATTGATGACTGATCCAGGATATCCCTCAATCTGTCGCTTCTGAACCTAATTACTTTAAAATGGGAAAAACGCAAGACAGTGTCATCAGTGCATATACCCATGGAGTGGGCGGGGTGTACAATAACACTATGGTCAGCCAAGGGGACTGGTGTCATGTTTGGAGGGGTCACCGACGAGGAGTGGGGTGAGGAAGGGTTGGAGAGTCAACTTGTACGTGTTCAATTTCACATGTGATGGAGAAGTGGGGCTAACGGCTTTTTTCTTGGATTCAAGATATGGATACCAGCTAACAAGTCACGGACAATGGGTCACCATACATCTCAAAAAGCCGAAAAAAAAGAGCGGCAGAGTGAAGAAGAAGCAGGCCAAGAGCAGCATGCCAAGCCCTGTCATCCAAGACACTAATGACCACAACGAGGAGGTTGCCAGAGACGATGGCGATGACATTCAGGCAGGTCGACAACCACAGTCATGTGGAACACCGACTCACAGCCCCACTCGCCTATAGTGACCCGTGTCAGAATCCAAGCCTAAGGATGAGGATGATCCAGACGATCTGAATCTGACAAGACCGATGCTGCGGTACAACACCATGCTTGCGGTACTGCACAACACACTGTACATGTACGTCTCGTCTCCCATTCCTCTTGCCTTCTTTGATCATCTCTGTGCGCTGTTTAGTTATGGTGGTATCTTTGAACTTGGTCTGCGCAAGTATACGCTCAACGATTTTTATGCGCTCCAGCTGGATAAGCTGGAGTGGTTTGTGTGTCTCAAGCCGAGTGGCATCATTATTCTGACTGAGGCAGAAGTAAGCAGCGACAAACATGGGGAGAGTGGCAAGGAAAGTAGTGATGGTGACGAAGACGATGAATACAGCGAAGGAGAGATGGGATTGGAAGCCAAAGGAGATAAAAAAGCAGCTTGGTAAAACAAGGGAGAAGGAAGGGATTGTATGCTGTTTTTTTTTACTCACCTTCTCTTACCACTTCCAAGGATTGTAACAATTTACTGATCTTGACACGACGGTCGATAGGTTGAACATCACAGTACAATTTTATTAGTGTGTAGATGAATCTTTCCTCATGACAGTGTCCATGCTACTACAGATAAACATCATATATATAGCAGCAAAAAGGGGGACGAGTACCATAGCCAAGCATACATTTAGAACACGGAAAAATAGTTCGCATACAGGATAGAGGGTTAGGAAGCAACCCATGGGAATCACTCCAACCGCCATGGACAGAACCGTGCCAGTTCATTGGGTTCCAGTCACATTCTCCTGAGTCGATGGATCATCAAGAAAAGCCACCATCTGTTTCTGCTCATTTCTATGATTGGACATGCTGACTCATGGCAAGCAGCAGTTCTGCTTTCGGTCAATGTCATCAACTTGAACTTTGTGTTCAAGAAGGCTTAAGATATTGCTTCCGCCTCATTTCCACATCTTGCGATCCCAACTTCAACTTTACCATCAATAGTCAACAGATGACCATCATTGAGGTCAACGGAACTGAAGTGCAGCCCACCGAAGTTGATTCTGTCCAGATCTTTCCTGGTCAACACTACTCCGTGCCGTGGTTGTTGCTTGGCTATGGTACTCCTCGCCCCCCTTTTTGCTGCTATGTATATGATGTTTATCTGTAGCATGAATGCTGTCGTGAGGAAAGATTCATTTACACACTAATAAAATCGTACTGTGATGTTCAACCTATCGACCGTCATGTCGAGATCAGTAAATTGTTACAATCCTTGGAAGTGGTAAGAGAAGGTGAGTAAAAAAGAACAGCATACAATTGATTAAAAGTATCCCCCCAATCACATCTACCCACTCTCGAAGCCTTCAGATCCTTTCTCTCACAATTCAAAGCAGTCTATTGTGTAATACAAGCCCTTCTCTAGTTTGCACGATGTCGATCAGATGGACAAGGACTCAAATGGTACGAGGCACCTTGGCATGCTGTTCCACCGGCAGATGGGAGTTGTGTGTCTGTATTTACAGTATGGCATGACTGATGATAGTATCAAAGGCAATATTTGGTGCCTTGACACAAATCACATGTGCAAGGTGACTGACGATCAACGGCGTCATACAAAGTATACAAAGTACACCAAAAATTGTCTTGCCAAGAGCAAGATTCTGGTGAACAAGTAACTTAGCAATGAATAACCAGAAGTTCCCTATTGATCAAGAAACCCAACAAAAAGTCATCAGTATGATCTTATTAGTGTGTAGGTGAATCTTTCCGTATGACAGCATTATAGCAACACAAAGATGAGGAATCCAATAGCCAAGCATAAATCGAAATAACAGCTAGTTTCAAAACATTAGAACAACAAATAGTTTGCATGCGGGAAGTAAGCCAAGGAAATTACCCCAAGTAACAGCTAGTTGGGACCTGCAGGAGTCTTTGAAACGCTGTGTCAGTTTCCAAGCTTTCTTCCTCTTGTCCTCTCAATCCTGCCTTTACTCTCTCCATCAATACTATCATGCAGTCTTCGGCCAACTGTTAATTCTGTTCATGGCCTTGACCAGCTTGCAGCCTGTCCCGCATCTCGGAATTGGTCAAAAAGTTAGTTTTTTTCTCCCTGCACCTGGTGGGATCTACCATTGCCCATCCATTGAGCGGGCGATCATGGTCACCTTTCAAATTACCATTTGTGTACCGGAGGGTGATCTAAACCAAGATCCAAATGAACAACTCTGCGCCATGTTTGTACACGTGTGGGATGTTGCCCTGAAATGCTGCTTTGTTAAGGAGTTTCAGCGCCATGAATGGGACCATGCCAGTGCATCGGGTGTTGGCTGGATCGACGCCATATCGAAATCATTGAGGACAGCCATGATCTGGTTTGGAGGAATTGCCATCTTCTTTGTCGATCACTCGAACTGCACAAAAGTGTGGACATTATGCTAGTCAAGCGGCTTTTTCGGAACCCTTGTAAGAATTGTGAAGAGGATATCCTGCCAACAAAGAATCTGCCCCTCCAAGTCATACACATCAGATCGGGATACGATGACATCCGGCTTGGGTTCCCCTTGGTGCAAGTGCCTCAGCATTGGCAGGTCGTCGACATGAAGCAGACAGAAGAGTTGTCATTCTTGAAGGGTTGAAGATCAGCTATTTCGAGTTCTTGGAGGTACTGGAGCGCTACACTTGCCATTGCCACGAAGGAAGGATATAATTTAGTTTCGTGTTTGCCATGTGCTTCTGAGATATATGAACTGATCAGAATGGATCACGAAATCACGTCATGAAAGCATACTATTGCATGAGGTGTTCCTTGACCTTGGACGAATTGGTATCGTTGGCCTGGGCCTCGCCATTGCAAATAGGAAGAACCTTCTCAAGACACTCTTCGAACAAGCTCATCCTATGGGCATCGTCGAACAACTCTTGTAGCTTGCCAGTGGAATACGCGAGGAAATACTTGAGCATGTCGTCAATGGAACACTCTTGAAAATTTCAACGTCTTCTGTGGTCCATGAACGAATGTCGGATACACTAAAGCGGAAAGTGGTGCTTACTTTATGGGCACCCCAACAGTGCTAACGTGCTTGCTGATTGTCGCTGAACCTTGTTCCAGATGGTTTTCTTGCACTCTCCAGGGTAATATGATTTGATCTGTAACTGCACTGGTCATTATGAAGGTCTGGTTGTTTATGTAATCAAAGTAGTGACATGTGTCACACGGACGTTGAGTGATGTTGTTGGTGTATCCTATGGTCATTTTAGCAGCTATTCCACAAGGCTTGCCTTCTGCCAGAGTCGACTCACATGCAGATTGCAAATCCGCCCTGCAAATCTCGCCACAACAACAATTGACAAAGGTCTGTCAGAGCATGGATCGGTCGAAGTTCCAAGATGCCATGGATGCCATCTGAGAACTGAGCACTGGGTGATCGAATTGAATGTCATGTAGTGCGAGTTATCCCACATTCAGCCAGGCGAATCCTGGGGGGTATGCCATGGGGCTAGGAAGGGTGGCTTGCCATAGGGCAGCTTCTGAGTACTACACTCACGAGAGGATTTTAGGTGTATGAGTCTGTTGAGTTACGCAAAGTGGTGGAGGTAAAATGTTAGTCACCCACACACACTGTGTCAAGTTTTAATGCACCAAGTGATTGAAACATGGTAGTATATAGACATGATGCCAGAGATGCTGACAGATGGCAGCTGTCCTGGACCTGACATATACTAACAGGTGAAGGTTAGGCTCGGGAGGATTGCATCATTAACTCAAGGTACAGGTAGAGCCATATGGTAGGGGTACCAGTGAACTATGAATCTGTTGAGCACTGTAGTTTTACAAGGTGTCATAATGCATGTATGTTTCAATCAATATACAGTAACCATAAACGAGCGAGCGATGAAGGGAGGGCAAAAGTTGTGGGAAAGTCGTCAACGTATTGGAGGTCACCAAGAGTGATCAAGCTTCACAGCCTCAATAACTTGCTCACTTGTTGCTATCTTGATTTGCCATGTCCATCTGTCCAACATTTCGGGTTCGACAGGGTTTCCAAGGTCATTCAGTCCGTCCCCTTTCACGAAGCTCCTTGCTCGTCCCAGTCCCATCCAGATACATCCACCACTTGACTACTTCCCTCTCCACATTCATCCATTGTCCATCCATTGCCTCCTTGGAAGATACTAATATGTCGTCTCCCATTCCATCAGATTGTGACCAAAACAGGTACAGGTCAGCCCCAGTTCGAGAACCTGCTCCATCGCGATCCACCATTGCCAGGTATGTGCGCCATGATGCATGATGGACAATGTATTTTACAACCCAGTGACGTGTTCGGCAAATAGAACCCTGCATGGGCATCAGTATCGGTGAAATCACCATAGGTTACGCCTCTGGACACTATAACCCCAAGACAGTGGTTGGTATCGCAGTCGCCTGTGCAACCGCCATGACCCATGCAGAGGGAAATGGTGCCATGGCTGCTCTTGGTGTTGGCATTCAAAAATGCCAAGACAATGATTCCCAAGGTTCTCTCACAAGCCAAGGCAACTTCTGATTTGTGGATCACTGGTGTCAACTCTCCTCAGGTGGTTACCGTGGCCAGTATGCATGAACTCATTGATGCACTCATTGAACTCGCCAATGATCCCAATGCCAAGATTTTCAATGCCAAGCTTCATGTGACATGCGCCATTCACACTCCTCTCATCCAGCCACAAGAACAGCTGTTCAAGGAATGGGTCAGTGCAACATCTCTCACCCAGGGAAACAAGCCCCCCATCATGTGTGTTATGTTGACTACAGATGGCAAATGGCTCAGAAGAGGCCTCGACATCAACTACTACTAGGCCACACCCCATCCTCTTTGGCACTGCCATCAACAAGATCATCTCCGATGAAGGTCCTGACGGTGTCCGATTCATGGGGATTGCCCCACACCACCTTGATCCGCCACCCAAACCCCAAAGTCCCCGCCTAGAATAGCTGTGTGCTTCTCCCGACTGAACGACTGACTTTGTGAAGGCCAAGCTTCCCGAGTGTCCATACAACAAGTCACATTGTTGGATGGAGTCTGGATTCCAGCAGTCCCGTGTCCCACTGCCTCACCTCACTTCTGACATCAGTGTCAATTCTCCAA
>JBBPJQ010001309.1:0-11385 GCA_038088795.1 Boletus rex-veris
GGCCCATTGTGATCCCTCTTCAGGTGGGTTTCCATTGGGTGGAAGGATTCTGGATACATTGAGCCTGGATCGAGCATTAAGTTCATGTTCATACAGTCGCTGGCTTGGGATCAGCAAGGGCCGAGCGACTCTAAATTCCAGGGCACCGATGGGCAACGCGGTGGTTGTGCATGAAGCGCAATCCCTACCAATGGAGGTCAGGTCGTATAAACTGAAGGAACGTTTTTCGCTCGTCCCCTCAAAAAGCTGCCGAAAGCATTCCACCACCTCCCCGAATGTGTCAAACGCTGGATCAGCATAGGAGCGGAGTAGTGGCATGACGATAATGACAGTGTCGTTGTCGTCAAGTGAAAGGATCTCGTAGGAAGGGATGCAATGATTCTCTGGGTGAGAAGCAAGGCTCTCTGACGAAATATACAGTCCAATGTCAACCTCTTGAGGGTGTATCGATTTCTGAATCCGTTTCAAGGTGACGTATCTACCGTCTGAGAGACGGATGGCATCTATGATGTGTCCTACCTTGGTAACGGAGATGTGAGAAATACCGACAGAACACCAAAAATCGAATATACCTCCAGGTTCCGCGAGTCCTCATGCTCGAACCATACTTTGCGAGAGGTCTTCCAGGATGGAACCCAATCAGGAGCATAACGTGCGCGTAGAAGGTAACCTCGATCCTTCAACCACTCAAAGTGGTTGCACCACCAGATCTATCTCTCTGTTGTCCCCCGTTTCAGGAGGAAGTCGCTGGATTGTTCCGGAGATAGCAAGCTCCTTCTTGATACGTTGTGCTTCCTGCCTTTCTGCTCCTCGCGCGCTAGTGTCCGTTTTGTGCTCGTCATGGACGCTGGACGGCCATGCAAGTTTGAGTAAGCTCTGATTTCGTGGAAAAACATGGGTAAACATGCACCCACTTTCTTATCGCCGACCTCGCGGGGATGGAAACCTCCAAGTTACGGGTTACTTCCAAGTTGTGTCTCTGCACCAACGTTTACAGATTTAATTCAGAACTGACTTGGAGTATGCTTAACAGGGTTCATTCTCGCGGTCTAACCAAATTTTTGGCTGACTCACGATGCCAATCATCCTTTAGTACTAATAAAAAGCTATTTGTGGAAACCGCTTTGGGGACAAGGGATCGCTTCAATGCTTGGCCAAGTGCCAGCATATAAATCTGACGGAATTGATTTCCACGACCTAACGCTCCCCATTCCCGTCCCCACACCCAGTTCGTGACTATGAACCCTTCACCTTACCCCACTATCGTCATCCCTATCCCTCTTGGGGATGCTTCCAACTTCGATCGAACGATCTTTCCATTGTCGTCGTATCAAAGCAGAGACACCCTTGGCCGCGGTAATTACTATCTAGATGGGACTCTGGAGGAGATGCTCAAGATAAGCAGTATCGGTGCCAATCCTCAGCAATGGCAACAGCTTGTTATCAGGACGAAGCGAAGATATGATCAGTAAGCCGCCGAGCGACTTTTCATATCAATACTTCACTACCCCCTCTTCTGTAGACTAATGTTGCAGAAGTCGGAGTATACCAAGAACCCCCTCAAAAAACTTGCGAACGATCGTGCTGCTCTATTGTTCCTTTTTGCGAGCAGAAGACTCTACTATGCAACGAAGGTGACCATGCCTGCTATAGAGATTACCCTCGCAATAAAGCATCTTTTACTCCCCGCAGAGTCATTCTGAAGAGGTGACGTCGATAGGGAGAGGCTTGTTATCGTTCGCGGCAGAAGACATACAACCAGTGGACGGTATGTCTACCGTCTCTCAATGCTTGCGCAGTCTCAAATATCCTCCGTTTGCCAGGCGATGCACCTCCTGGTACAGAACTAGGCGGCATAGCAGTCAGACTTGAGCATCCTCTTGACGATACTGCACAGCAGCAGATATTAGACACAGCCAACACAATGGTCTCTTCATCCGCAGCGTTCGAAGATGATGATGAGACGATATCTGGTGAGAGTAACGAGAAACGTATCACGGCGGTAGCTTAGTCTCTATGGCTCTCAGATACATCCAGCGTTCTCAGCGACGATTACTATTCGGCCGCCGAGTCGTTGGTCCTCATTAGTAGCGACACAGAGGAGACACCTGAGGATGCCAGCTCACCTCCTTCGCCGACATTACGAACGACCATCCAGAATCAATATTTTACTGGTTGTATTTTTATTTTATCTCCACACTCAAATGTGCAGGGAACAACAGTCCAGCTTGGCGGGTCTCAGAACAGCGGTTGTCAGTTTGATCCCTATCTCGCCACGTCACGTCACTGACATACCGAGTTTAGCTGTATCTCATACCATCACACCTTCAAACGATACTTGAACCTTAGTCATTTTGAAGTGTATTATCATCTGGCTTGCAAATCGCGTAGTTGGACTCTGTTAAACAACCGAACGTTGAGCCGAGCAGTTTTAAACAGCCTGGGAAGCGTGATCTTAGCAAAAACCTCAGCCTTACATAAAGATCGGTCCTTAAGGGTTTATTTTAGTGTTAAAGCACAAAGGGGGTCAGTAAGATTCTAGGCAACCCGTTGCTGTTATGCGAAGGCGAGTGCCTTGAGTCATGTTGAGCACCTTTCCTAAATACACCGAGGGTCAACTGACCGGGTACATACTACCTAGACTGCATGCTAGTAGAAGTGTTATTTGGCTCGCGCTGTCAACCTATCACCTCCCGGTCGTCTTTCAGTAAGAAGACGGACAACGCAACATGATCTACGAGACACAATATATCACGAACAATAGGCAAATACCGCCTAGGACGGTGGACTAGGTATAGCCGGAATCCCCCTAGCAACAAACCAGATTCGACGTTTCCAGTGGGAGGTAGTATGAACAAGCCGTTCTACTAGATCATCGTTGATATCCACAACGCGTGAGCGTAACTTGCGCTGACTGAGCCCACTCCGGATCTCATCGAATCGGGCGACCACCTCGTCCATTTTGGGGCGCTTGTCTGGGTCTGCTTGGATCATACTGGCAATCAAGGGTTTCATGAATTCCAAGCCTCGTTTTTCCTGTTGATCTCAGATTAGCCACCGTAGCTTCGACTGCTACATTGTAAAGCAAGCTACGGACCAGGATAAAGTCCTTCCTAATAGCGTTACCGATATAGAAAACGTCAGTAGCAAACGGATCGCGAGGCTCGTTGGAATTTTGAAACTCGGGAACCTCTTTGTCACCACCCCAAATTGGTATCTCCTTGGGATTGGCATCTGAATGGTCGTAACGCCGAGAAAGCCCGAAATCGATGAAATAGTATTTCGGAGGTCGTTGAGTACGCGTCAAGTGCTTTGCATCACCGGTACAGTCCACGGTTAAATTGGTGGCAACGGGGTGAAATGACGCAGGATAGAGAAGAGTAGGATCCAGCATGATATTTTCATTCATGCAGTCCCTTTCGAAAAATCAGTGCAAGAACAAGATAGTAGCTATTTTGACGCACCGATGTGTAATGCGGTGCTGATGCATAAATTGGAGCCCCTGAAAGAGTTTCAAGGCGTGATCATCCACTCACAGATCGACATTACCTCGAACAGCTGGCGGAAGCATTCCACCGCTTCTCCGACAGTATCGAAACTGGGATCACTGTATGGTCGAAGTAGAGGCATAACCATAATCATCGTATCGTCTTCACCTTCCAGCACGAAGACATCATAGACAGGAACGCAATGGTTTGCTGGTTGTGAGGCCAGTGTTTGTGAAGAAAAATACAAGGCAATATCTGCTTCGTATGGGTGGTCTCCTCGTTTTATACGTTTCAAAGTGACCACTTTCCCGTCGGAGGTTCGAGTCGCGTCAATAATTGGGCTAAACTTGAATGATTTATAGTAAGATGCAAACGGTAGGAAACAAGGTTGCGTACTGTTATCCTCTTACCGTCTTCACTGTATTTCCAGTCCTTTTTCGACGTTTTCCAAGAAGGGACCCATTCAGGAGAATACCGAGGACGTAGCAGATACCCATGACCGCACAACTGCTTGTAGCGATCACGCCACCAGACCTCCCTAGGATCCAGTTCTTCAGGTGGAGTACGGTCAGTTGTTCCCCACATCGCAAACATTCTCTGGGTGACCTCGGCGTTCACGTCAACTGTCCGCGACATCATTAATGGAGCTGGGACGCGCGAACAGTGGTGTCCACCAGAATGCCACTAAACCACTAAAGTATGTAAAAACCTTGAAGTAATATGCGCAAACATGCACCCACAGGTGACAGCGGTCCGTCTACGCCGCGGGACTTCAGCCTCAGCTTCAATCGGAGACGACGGCGCTGGACCATGGGATGAACTTCGACATACTTATCCGCAGCGAATACGCAAGTTGCTGCGTGTAAAGAAATATCACCGACTAGTGAGATTGTTCCAAGCTCTGTACTCTCTTTGCTTATTTTTTGAAGGATTATAGATTTAAATCAATTATTCTATAGTTAATGGCTTATCTATCCGTCCCAAGAGACCCCTCGGAATTGCGTAACCTTGAAGAGTACCCATGAAGGGCATCTGTCGGCATCTGCGTCGCCGCTCCAAGATGGAAGTTATTCATTCCTGTTTCCATCCGATTTTTTTGCGGTTCCCCTTATAATCTCCAAGCGAAACAAATTCCAGTTTGTTATCCACACCATGTCGAAACGCCTTCGCTCGATGAGTTCTACGGATCCTGCCAATGCGATCATCTCAATTAACCTCGGCACCGCTGGCGCGTTTGACCAAAGCCTCTTTCCTCTTGAGTATTATGGACAAGAGGGCAACCTCAACAAGGGCAGCTTTCTGATCAGAGCAACTCTGGAAGAAATGACAAAGATTAGCCAACTGGGCATCGATCTCAACAAAAACCTAGATTTTATTTCTGATACGAGGCTCAACGTTGAAACGTCAGTAGTTCAGTGCTCATTTAGCATTCACCGCTCATACATTTCTACTCATGCTACGGTAGTCTGAGGGCGGAAGAAGAAAAATTACAGGATGATCGCAGAAGTCTCAATCCATTCAAACCAATCCTAAATTACAGAACTGCCCGATTATTTCATGCAGCAGCAAGAACTGTGTTCCTTCGGACCAAGGTTGGGTTACCCAAGTCCTGACTTGCAACATCTACTGAATGTAACCCTGTTTAGAGTAAGTCCGAGACGATCCATAGAGATGCTGGAAAAGAACGTGTGCAAGTGGTTCCAAGTACACAAATGCAGTTAGTAGATGGTAAGTTGGTCAACTGGTTGTCTATTTCAATATTCACACTTCGCCTATACCCCAGGTGCAGTACCGCCGAACGCAGCAATCATCGGGCTCTCCATTGGGCTACCCGACGGTTTGAACGACGACGCCAAACGAACGATCAAAGATGTAACGGATATGATAGCTAAAGCTGCAGACCCATTCAATGACAACCCCCTCATTTCACAACTCCGCGAAGGTGCGGAACATGGGATAGTCGAGTGTGATGACGACTGACGGGCTCCGAACAGGCGAACAGGAAGTTACCCTCTATACTGCAAGTGTGCTCAACCAAGATGGATGTAGTACTAGCGTTGACGAAGGCAACCGAACATCCGTTGCATCCAGCGATCTACAGTGGTCCCGGCCGACCAGTCCCCAACCCATCACTGTCATTAATGTCATCCAAAACTCTATCGTGGCAACAAATTCTGCTAACCTCAACGGACTCACACTTAATCGTGGTGATCGGAATAGTGGAGGTTAGCGTTGATCATTTTCAAGCAGTGTAATACTGATGTTTGTGTAGCATCGGTCTCTCAGGAATTCGTACCATAATATTATTCGTACTCTCCGACACTCGTTGGAACATCCTCATGTATCCAAAGCGACTATATAATTTTTATTATCTCGTTCACCACCAGCACGCCGATGTCTCCATAAGCAAGAGCCGTTTTATGGAAAGATGTTGAAGCGCCGCAGCGGTGAGGACGAACAGAATAAGATACAAGGATTATTGTTCAACAGTGCTGTGTGTGAGTGTGATGGTCGCTTGGGTTGTTTGCTGTGTGAGAACTGCACCAAGAGGCGAGCTGTTGCCATGTCCACTTGTGTGCTGCCGTGAGGGGTGACTGTGGGTCCCTAACCAGGAATAAGAGGCCGTGAGTGCGGAACCTGCGGCGCACGTCACGCTATCTGCATCAGATATCGACGGGACTTGTGATTGGCAGATATCGTAAGTTCCTCGGGTTGCTTTCGCCGCTTGCGGATGCCAAAGTTATTGTATTTACCCCTGGATCAAGTTGAAACTACTTGCACTTCAATTGCACCGCCTCACAAATTCGTGAACTTGGAAATACAATCAAAACGGTCCCAGGTCCCCCACAAGGCCTTAGTAATTCGTCGCTTGTTTTTGTTGTAGTCTACAGCTACCATGTCGACAGGAACCGAATACCGGCATGTCCGGGGCCCATCAAGAACTTATTACTGCGTCGTCCAAGATGGAAGTTATTCATTCCTCGCTCCATCCGAATTTTTTGTGGTTCCCCTTATAATCTCCAAGAGAAACAAGTTCTAGTCTGCCATTACCCCCCACAACGCCTTCGCTCGATGAGTTCTACGAATCCCGCCGATGCGATCATCTCAGCGTTTGACCAAAGCCACTTTCCTCCTGAATATTCTGGACAGGAGGGCGACCTCAACAAGGGCAGTTTTCTGATCAGAGCAACTCTAGAAGAAATGGTAAACATTCGCCAACTGGGCATCGATCTCAACGAAAACCAGGATTTTAATTCTGATGCGAAGCTCCACATTGACACGTCAGTACTTCAGGGCTCATTTGGCATTCACCGCTCATACATTTCTACTCATGCTACGGTAGTCTGAGGGCGGAAGAAGAAAAATTACAGGACGATCGCGGAAGTCTCAACCCATTCAAATCACTCCGAAATTACAGAGCTGCCCGATTATTTCATGCAGCAGCAAGAACTGTGTTCCTTCAGACCAAGGTTGGGTTACCCAAGTCCTGACTTGCAACCTCTACTGAATGTATCCCTGTTTAGAGACGAACCACGGAGATGCAAGATGCTGTAGAAGAACATGTGGAAGTGGTTCCAATCACACAAATGCTGTTGGTAGATGGTAAGTTGGTAAACTGGTTATTTAATTAATACCGTTTCAATTATTCACACTTCGCCTATACCCCAGGTCCAGTACCGCTGAACGTAGAGCTACCCGACGGTTTGAACGTAGCCATAGCGACTGTATAATTCTTATTGTCTTGTTCACCAGCACGCCAATGTCTTCCATAAGTAGGAGCCGTTTTATGGAAAGACGTTGAAGCGCCGCGGGCAGTGAGGACGAACAGAATAAGATATGTACAAGGATTTATTGTTCAACAGTGCTGTGTACCGATGGCCGCTTTGGTTGCTTGCTATGTGAGAACTGTGTCGAGAGGCGAGCTGAGGGAGATTCCCAGTGACTGAGTGCGAAACTTGCGGCGCATGTCACGCCATCAGATATCGACGGGACTCAAGTTGATTGGCAGATATCGTTTCCTCGGGTTGCTTTCGCCACTTACGGATTATTGTACTTACCCCTGGATCAAGTTGAAACTACACATGGACACACCGCCTCGCAATTCGTGAACTTAGAAGTACAAATAAAAACAGTCCCGGGTCCCCCACAAGGCCTTAGTAATTCGTCGCGTGTCTATGTTGTAGTGCACAGCTACCATGTCGACAGGAATACCATCAGTTTGGACCAGACTAGCTCCTGAGAGTATTTGTCGATGGGACTTAGTGGCTCGGATCATCCAGACTCGGAGGACTGGAGGAACGCATCAAGCAAAGCTGGAATCAACGGGAGAACCATTGTTTCCAAAAGGACGTGAAAAACGGTATAGATTGCAAATGACTATCGCACATTCACGTGGTACCCGAGCCAAGAGGTGCTCATGCAGGGACAGATGCGACATGCCGCATCCAACGCGGAACAGTGGAGGCCGAGTGACCCATTCAAGCGCATATTTCTCGTCATTTACCACCCGTGAGCGTGACTTTCAACTATTCAAGCTTCTGTTATATGTACTTCAAACCGGGTATGGCGGAAGAACACACATACCTCTAGCTCAGCCCGGAACCTTCGATTTTCTCGGTCTCTGTCTGGCGATTTCCATGAAGGTGGGTGAACGACTGTCTTCATCCGACTCTGCCTACGGGAAACTAGGTCGCATGAGTACATAGCAGAATAATGCAGAATATGCACTTACCTCGCGTCACTTTAAAAGGTTCCACTACTTGTCCCCTGACGCATGGAGTGACATTACAGTCTCCAAACCCGCGAAACTCCAAGTTAACATCCCCCATTCATATTTGGACTAATACCGAGGGTTCAAACGAGACAGAAGCATGTTAAAGGACACCACAAACCTGCGAGGAACAACCCAGCCAATTCAGAACCCCGGTATCCTGTCCGCGTAGGTATCACTGACCCGAGTATATGCACCAGCGACTCATACTATGGTGGCTCAAGTCGGCAAGCCAAGCTAATAGCCTGAGGATTAGACCGAGTCTTTGGAAAAGCAGGGTCTGTCGAGGGCGCTGGCTTTCTTTCTATCAGACATGACCACGGCGTGTTGGTAAGACCGGACTGGATATTGCGACGACAACGACCACATATTCAAGCCGACCTAAAAAATGACAGAGGGTTAGTGAGCGAATAGTGCAAAGAGGCGATTACTCGCGGTTCACGGTACACCTGTTTGTCGTAGTGAGCCGGTGGGCCTGAGATTCCGAGCTCAGCATGGACACCGAGAGTTCGTGTTACACGACAACGGGAGGAGGAAAGGTGCTCCCGGACACCCATGTTTGTTGAAACGAAGCAGGGGGGAGTGGGGACAGAGACTGGAGCAGAGATGTGCCAACGTTCTGCAGTAGCTTGAACATACGGGCCTGGCAGGCATCCTCGCAGGCGGTCTCCGGCCATCTGCAGGGACATTAGTCGTCCGCTGACCAGTGGGGAACTCCTGAACATGGCGACGAATGGAGATTTTTAGCGGTGTGAATTCCAAGGGTGTGACTCGAGGGACAAGGCGCAACTCCACTCGCCGACGAGTCGCCGTGTGAACACTTGGGCACGTCTGAACAAGCCAACTACAAGAATTTGCCGCTTGGCCTCCTGCCTAAGCAACCTCAATTCTGGAAGTAGTAGCACTACTGTAATGTAAAGTGGAACTACAAAGGATATTGCACTGGGGACAGTGGGGAGGGAAGTGAGACTTAGGATGGCGCGCTGTCTGCGGATGACTGGTGCTCAAGAGTCGTGCCTGAGGGACTTGGTCAATAAAGGTTGAGTTCTCTCGCTGGATAGAACTTACTCGATCCACCAGTTTCAGACGAGTTGTTGGTAATGGTAAATCCAGGAGCATTGGAATCTGTGTTGTTGATGATGTTGCAATTGACGTTGACGTTGAGCAAACTGAAACCTGGGGCTGAGCTGGGCGAGGTGGGGATACTACTTCTGGCAGATGACGAAGCTTCAGAATGAAATAGAGCACTTGCAGCTAAGGTCCAATGCAGTAACAAACCAAATCAGCGAACGACTGGATGAAATATCATTCGTTGCCTTACTTGAGCTTTGTCCGTCTTGGCTGCTTGAGGAGGTCGAGTCAGCGAAAGGATTTCCGGAGAGCGCCAGCATGGACGCCACCTCTTGGGTAGCGGCTAGTGCTTCCTGGATACCAGGTGCATTCATCTCGGCTTGAGGTGGCAGTGGTATTACCACACCCGAAACCCCCTTGACAGTTTTACCTGCTTTTACTGTTTGAGGAAGCACATGGTTCAGTATGACCGAGTCGTACTTTGAACTGGAGCAAGGTTCGCCGAGGTCGATATCAGGTTTCTTTTCAACCTGTCAGAGGTTGTCTGCTTCCTCATGAGCTCCATTGATCCAAAGGATTGATCAAGGTAGATACCCTTGTCGAAACAAAGAGCGCTCGAGCATCGTCATGGAATGCTCGTTTTGCACGCTTGATTTCTAGGAGCGTGAACGGCCTGAATATTGATTTGCGTTTGTTAAGGAGTTCAAGCTCCCTCTTCCGTCGGCCCAAGCTAGTGAAGCAAGACGTTAGTATTCCGAATAAACTTCGTCCATATACCCACTTGTCGTATTGGGCCGTCGTTTCTCGAAGGAGGTCGCTATGATTTCCTTCCAAATTTTTGCACAAATACAGGATTTCATTCAACGTGGCTCGGAAAAATAGATCCCCTAGACTTGCTTGTGACTCTCTCGAGCGCGGTTGGTAGATCATAGCTCTCAACCAATCCAAGGTCTGCCCGGATGAGAAGCACCGGCTGAGTGTCGTCGGATTGCATGATCAAGGAGGTACATTACCTTGGGTAAACCAGATCTTGTTCTGTAATGGGGGAACCGTGAGGAGAAAGTGTCCTTTCAGCCAGCTTACTTATCGCTGAAATACAACTCCGCGATAGTCTGGGTCTGCGGGGTCCTATATGGATCCATATTTGTGCATGCTTGTCGAACTTCGGTGTACCTAGGAACATGACTCAAGGGACCCTCTCCCGTCGCTATCGGAAAGTCCCACACACGTCCAATCCCTTCGCATACCAGCAACTGGGTTGCCAATATATGACTGAGGTCTCCTAAAAAACTAGAATTCTACTGACCCCCCCTTTGTGCTTTGACACTAAAATAAACCCCTTAAGGACCGATCTTTATGCAAGGCTGAGGTTTTTGCTAAGATCACGCTTCCCAGGCTGTTCAAAACACTGCTCGGCTCAACGTTCGGTTGTTTAACAGAGTCCAACTACGTGATTTGCAAGCCAGATGATAATGCACTTCAAAAGGACTAAGGCTCAAGTATCGTTTGAAGATGTGATGGTATGAGATACAGCTAAACTCGGTATGTCAGTGACGTGACGTGGCGAGATAGGATCAAACTGACAACCGCTGTTCTGAGACCCGCCAAGCTGGACTGTCGCTCCAAGCACACTTGATTGTGGAGAGAAAATAGAACCATAAAAATTATATTGATTCTGGATAGTCGTTTGTGATGTCGGTGAAGTAGGTGAGCTGGCATCCTCAGGTGTCTCTTCTGTATCGCTACTAACGAGGGACAACAGTGACTCGGCGGCCGAAAAGTAATCGTCGCTAAGAAAGCTGGATGTATCTGAAAGCCATAGAGACTAAGCTACCGCCGTGATACGTTTCTCGTTACTCTCACCAGATATCGTCTCATCATCACCTTCGAACGCTGCGGAGGAAGAGACGATTGTGTTGGCTGCGTCCAATATCTGCTGCTGTGCAGTATCGTCAAGAGGATGCTCAAGTCTGACTGCTATGCCGCCTAGTTCTGTACCAGGAGGTGCATCGCCTGGCAAACGGAGGATATTTGAGACTGCGCAAGCATTGAGAG
>JBBPJQ010001310.1:0-11375 GCA_038088795.1 Boletus rex-veris
AATGGATAGAAAGCATGCCTAGATGGATTCAAGCAGTTATTAAGGCCAAGGGAGGTCATACCAAGTACTAAATACCCTATCTTGTACAAAGTCAAACAACTGTCCCAATGAGTTGTCATTTTGAAATTGCTGCCATTTTATCAAATCCTATTCAAATCACTTGACCCTTGGGCCCATAGAAAGCCAGGAGTAAGTACATTATTTCATACACTCATATGTTAGGGTGAGGATTAGGAGGTATTGGGGGCTATCACGTTTAGTGAAAAACATGCAAACATTGGGACAGTTTTTTGAGCCACTGTATTTTATTCGAGTACAAGGACAATATTATCATCTACTTCACCTTGCTCCCCATGTAATTCCAAGTCCAAGTCCTCAACAACCACATCCCAACCTTCTTCCTCCATTGACAACTGAGATGACGACTCTGTGATCTCACGACCCTCATGTCAAGTCCAGTTCCTCCGTGTTCAAGTCCAATGGAGGTCTGAAGGAGATAGGGGTAATAGGGACGGAGGTTCGACTGGTCGTCGATGGCAGTGCAGAGGTGCAGAGGTACGGAGTTATGGAGGGGTGAGGACGTCAGGGCAGGACTTATGTGTCACGCCCATGCCAAGCTCACTGTCCTCGTATTTGGAGTAGAGGAAGATGGGAAGGGAAGTCAGACTCGAATGGAGGTGACTTAGGATTGATATTCGTACTAAAGGTACGACAGAAAAGTACAGGAGTATATATATGATAGAGACCTGGAGGAAGTCTGGGTCTGAAACTACTATGCAAAGGCAATGTACATAGGAATGACTGATGAAGGCAGAACACAGCCGGAACGGGCTGTACAGACTGGTACAGGGAATGCAGACTAAGACTGAAGGAGATTAATAAAAGATATGAGTCTGGAGATGTAACTCCGTGGATGTCCAATGGATCTGTAGAAGTCCGAGGTTTCAGGATAGAAGCTAATCTCCAGAGTTGAACTTCTAAGGGAACTCCTAAGGGTGGAGACAAACTCCTAAGATGGAGATGAACTCCTGAGGGTGGAGATGAATTCCTAAGGAAGGAGACAAACTCCTAAGGGAGTTCTTTGGAGGTGTGACCTTATTCAAGGAGTTTAGTGGAGTTGGCTGGAGGTGTATGGAGATGTACGGAGGTGACCAAATAGGGGTTGGAATGGGATATGACACCTCACCATAAATCTCTGAGGTAACAGATGGGTCGTCCTGATGGCGGAAGAGTAGGTCTTGTCGAATGCAACATTTGAGATATTGCAATGCTTCGACGATATCCCCTTTGAGCCAATTCTGCAGCTTGCTAATTGTAATTCCAGCCGATGAGAATGCCTGCTCACTTGAAACAGATGTTGTCATGATTGAAAGGTAATCCCTAGCTAAAGAACTCCAGATGGGATATCTTGCTGCATTAAGGCCCCACCACTGAACAATGGTCATACCCAATGCAAGCTGATCCTTCGAGTTCAGGTATCCATGGAAGTCTTTGAGCCATGGATGATGAGGATCTCCGTGAGTTAGCTTCATCATCTGAGTCATCTGAGAGCTCCTATAAAAGCTGACTGATCTTGCCATATGCAGCTGTTGTCTTCATGGGCTCTTTGGTCCTTTCGATGATAGCTCCATTCAACTCTAAATAGCACTCCTTGTACTATATCATGTTAGTAATGAATTAATAGTATATGATTACACATGTACCAACTTCTCAGCATGCTGCATTGCCTTGTCATATAGATCACAGCCCCAAAACTTGCGGATGTGGCTAGCTTTTTGTACAGGATTGAGAACTGCAAATCCAGTTAAAATATCATCAAAACATGATAAAGGACTTACACATCGTGAGAATATACACATCAGAAGACACTGTCTTCTTATAGTACTCAGCAATCTTTCAGACACCAGCTTCAAGTCCAGGCCTAAAGTCTATATAATCAGTTTTTGTACTCCATGTATCCCATGCTTTGTGAAGCAACTCAAGTGCAGGAAGCGCAAGATGAATTGCTGGCCCGGAATCCAACGAGAAGGATTGCTGTGCATACTCAGCCTTTCCTAGCAGAGCGAGTAAGATACCGACCTGAGACCACTCCTCCTCCGTCAATTGAAGGTCCAGGAGTTGTTGCCTCTTCTCCTAATCCTTCTCAGCAATGGCAATTTCATGAACGAATGTGTCAATGTCCTATTATATTGTTAATAATACATACTCGTGAGTCGTGACTGTTGGAGCCACCACATGGGATGACGATGAACCCCTTTAAGCTTTTCAGCTTGATCAAGCATCACATAAGTCAAGGACCATCAAATAGGCATGTCGAGTAGGAGTTGTAATGGAGACTTGCTTGGGGGATGATTAGGCTTGTCTTGGAGACTTGCTTGGGGGATGATTAGGCTTGTCTTGGAGTTGAATCCCTTGGAATAACTCTTTTCATTTCACAAATGATTGTTCCTGGAGTGTAAACATTAGTATGTGCTGCAGTACACAATGCTATGCCATCTTATGTACCTTGATCAAGATTGATTGAACCAGACCAACTTCATCACGTTGCAATCCATGAGCAGCAACAAGATTATCTTCAGGATTCTTGGGATCATATGGCTTTGAGTGGCTGTGAGCATGCAACAATGCTTGTGTAGCTAAATTGATGATGTGGGCAAGGCATCTAATGATGCATCAGAAAATGACACTTAGACTAGTTACAACAAGACCTACTGAACCTGTCGCTTCCATCTGTTGTACTTCTTGCCTGTACCTTGCTCAACTTGTGATCCAAATTCCATCATTATGGTATCCATGTTTGAAGCATTGTCGCATGTAACATGGCCAATCTGTAAATCATACTTAGCCACAAGAACATGTACTACAATGCGACGTACCTTGTGTGCAACCCTTAACCACTTCATGACCTGATAAAGTGTCTGACCCAACCTCACTCCGTTGTGCGTGTTATTCATTTTGATAAACCCAAGAAGGGCTGTCTTTAACTCCCATACTCCCAGCATGGTTTCCTTGATCCATGAACCTGTCACCACGAAATAGGTGTCCGTATTGTTAGCTTGCCATGCATCACAAGTTAGATTGATTCTTCCTTGTATGGTATCACTCTGTGTCATTGACTCATAAGTAGAGAATCACTTGTGAAAGTAAAAAATCACACTTACCAACAATCGCGAATGTAAGTCCTTCATCTGCTCTTTGAACATATTGATGATTGCCTCCCATGTCACTTTTTGGGTTGGTATATGCACACCATTTGTTGCACACACATTTAGATTGACCATATTCTTGAAGGCAGGATGTTCGAGGGCAGATGTGGGCTGTTATCATGTCAGCTACACCAAGATTACAATTAGATACTTAATAGATACCTGGTCCGTGGCAATGAGCCACTGAATCGCTGCATCGCAGAACCAATCATCTGTGTATGATAGGATCCTCTCCTTGGGTGCGACTGGTTTGAGATGTGGATTGAGCTCAGTCTGGCGGCTTGTTTGTGACTCATCCTTCTGGGATTTTCTATCCTTGGAAAGCATGGACACAAAGCTGTTTGACTTTGCCCATTTCATGTACTCGGGCTGGCCAAAAATCGTAAGGATTGACTCAGAATATATCTGGCATATATGAGGACATACCCAGTGATTAGCTTCCAAGTGGCACTGTAAAGTGAACACCTCTGTGATGAGAACGGTATGCTTTCTGTGATATGAACAACTGTGTCAGTTGTATGCAAATATATATTAGATTACTCACAGACATAGCTTACACTTGTGACACTTCTTGCCGTCGCTCACTCAAGTAAATGGCTTATTTAAAAAATGATTCACATCATGGCTGTGCTGCTCGCATTGAACCTTTGATGGTTCATTGATATCAATCACAGCCACATCTTTTGATGGGCCATCAGCAAATCATGACTTCATTGTGCAGTACTGTGTTGCTCTGCATAGCAAGTTACACTTCTTACAATGCTACAAAAAGGTCCCCCCCTGTGCAGCTCTGGCACAGTGGGTACAGTACTATGCAAAACTAAATAATCTGTGTGACACTGTACAGATGAAGCCAATCTGTATGTGATTGTGATGCTGCCCTTATGTAATACCGTGATATTTGTATGCTTGCACATACTGTAGGCCTGGAAGTACTATCCCTCTTGTACAAGCTGTTGCTTACCCAAGCATTGTGAGCTCTGCCCCCTCTGTAATGGACCATGTAAACTGTAGATTGCCATCAAGTATGTACTACATTACTAGCATGTCTATTAGTACTCATCATCATCAATATCACTGTCACCACCCTCATCCACTAACAAAGACTGAGAGAGAGGAGCAGTTGCTCAATACTATAGTACATTAGTTGGAGATAAAAACTAAGTAAAGGTAACTTACCTCAGCTGGTGTAGGAACCCATGGTTCCTTGTGTCCACATCCCCTATTTTCCCCATCTTTCCAGTCAACAGGTGGTCTTTGCCAGTTGTTCTTCAAGATATCTGTCGTCCCTGTGTCCATCCAAGTCTTGTCCAAGGTTCGTCCGTTTATCCACGATTGGGTTGTGATGTATCTGTGCCCATGTACTGATTGGGTTGGTGTTGTACACAACGGAAGTCCTTCTGTGTTATTTCATTTACCCTCTTCTTTTATGCTATCAATGAGTATGATCTTATAGAGACAGCATTGCCATTGTATGTGGCCTCAGGTCCGTCAACTTGGTACCAACCACCCTTGAGTCACTACCTGATGCAGGGCAGATGAGTTTTTGACCGCCACCATTTTTGATCATAGCTAAAAAACTAATTTCTACTTCGCCACTGGTTTAGCTGTGAGCCCCAGAAGTTTTCACTAAGTACAGTCTCTGCTTGTCACATATCAAGATAAGGTTCAGATGCAGTCTAGGGTATGCCCTGGACTATAAAAAGTCGTGTCTTAGCTACCGAATGTAACGACCAAACCCGTCTATGATCAATAGGGGTCTAGCTGTTGAGCGGAAAGTGCGTAGACTTGACTAGCAAGTCCTATGGAATGTCAATGATGTTCTATTATGCAAGAGGGAATGGGAAAGAACAGAAAGAACTAGACTAGAGACTAACTACTACTGATCTACAGTATTTATACAGTTAACATAGGGGCACAGACCGAGCTGTACATAGCTATGTACATAGCTATGATGGATATAAAGAGTTAATATGTTGTAGACTGGGTAACATGACTTAGCCATGACTTAGCCATGACTTAGCAGATAAGCACAGCCTAGATAAGATGCTGTGATGTGATTGGACGATAAGGGAAAGTGGGTCAAAGGGAAAGCGTGCAGGCAAGCATGAGGATAACATGTGTTGCATAGCCAAGATAAGAGAGATAAGGTCATGTGACTTGATAAGATAAGGGATTGCAAGGGTTATTGAGGACAATCTGGTAGTGTCCGGGTTATAGGGGTTAATATGGTTAATGCAAGGAAAGTGTAGGAAAAGTGTGAAAATGGTATGGTGGGTAATAGCAGCTGTTACACATTAGACGTCGAGGGTCTATGCTCAAAGGCGTCTATGTCCATGGCATTTGGATCTCTAGATCTTTGGCTACTGCCACTGCATAAGAAGCTAATTAACTGCTTCCTTGTGCCTATTTCTCAGATCTTTGTGAGATAAGCAAAGACTGTGGTAGGACGTGGTCCTTTCAATAGAATTTTGTCGATTATCGAGCATTGGACATTGTGCTCAATGAGCTCTACTAGGTGGGTTGGGTCCATGCCCACTTGTGGTTCATATCTTTGGAAGTCAATGATCCAATCATCTATGGGCATCGATTCTGTTTGTTTTAGGGCACGTAATTTCTGTCTAGCCCATTCTTGTTGGTTAACAGAGCGGAAGAGGGCTTTGATCTCTTCTTTTAACTCCGTCCATGTGTAGGTACCGCCAGTTAATAGGCGATCTATTCTTGTGTGGGCAAAGCCACCTGCTTTTTGTCCTTCAAGGCATGATAGCACAGCTACCACTGCCTTGTGTGAACCTGCTGGGAAGATGGTGGGATTCTTGGCAATCCATGCCTTCATCTTAGTCCACCATTCTTCGAACTTTCCTTTTGACCCATTGTAATTTCCAGGGTCCTGGAATACTTTGCTCATTTTAAGCGTTGCACTGCCTTGTGCTGTGGGGACTGCTGCGAGCTGAGTTCTGAGCACATTGATTTCATTTAAGCATGTGTTTATGTGTGTGATGTGACTGTTACGTTCATGTGAGAAGTAATCAAACATAGCAAGAAGATCTTGCGTTACTTGTGGGTCAAGTCCTCCATTGAGGAGATTTGTTTCGAACACTGTGCGGTCGAAAGACATATTGTATTACTAGATTGGGAGAGGGGGGTTTGGTACTCGTAAGCAGTGTATTCTAGGTGCCGCGGTGTGTGGTGCTAGAGTAGAGGTCCTTTTGACCTTGTAACACCTGTCCTTTGCTCTGAGGCAAGGGGTTTCTTGTATTTCGTCCTCGAACTGCCAAAGGATCCTCTCTTTATCGTCTCTCCACTTGCTGGCTGCTGGCCAGACCTTTCTCTGTCGTTGTTTGCGGGGTCTCTCATATGGAGTGGGTTCCCTTTCCCTAATCTGTTCCCTTCTTACTCTGTCTACTAGCCCGTTGATGAGCCACTCGACTACTTTCTCTGGCACGAATAAGAGCACTAATGCCGCTGGGATCTGCTGGGGTGTTGGGGGGTTGTACTCGTTTAGGTCGTAGCTTCCGCTGGCGACCGAGGGGGCGAGGAGAGCGACTGGCACTTCCTGTAGACTTTCGTAGTTCGAAAGGACGAGAGATGGAGGGGTTGGACTTCCTGGCTCCTGTGCCAGTCCTGGCGCATCCACCACTTCTACTTCTGGTGTTGGAGGGTAAACTAAATTTAACGACCCATTGGCCAACCCGAACCACTCCCGAACCTCTGATACGTGCTCGTTGGGTACAAGCACCAATCCTTCTACCGATGAAATGTAAGTGTGAGACACAGACACTAGAAAGATGTCTTGAGCTCCGTAAAGCGCATTGTATCCCCTTGAACGTACTGGAGGGTTCAATGCAAACGCGAGAGTATGATGGGCAGTAGGAAACGTCTTGGGTACTTTGGCGATCTGCTTCAACAGTCATCCACAAGCGAGGTAGTAATGAAAATATAGTCTTGTTCTAGTGTAACAACCCTAAAGGACTCACACTTAAGTGAAGCCTTTGTGCTAGGTCACTTGCACAGAGAAAAAGACAAGTGGAAAGAAGTAGAGTTGCCTATAGGGGAAACTCCAAGAGAACAAGACTAGTGTTCTCTGGCGCTGAATTGGGGTTTATATAGTAAGTACATGTGCACACAGACCGTGCTGTGCTACTACTATATATAGTAAATATGCTGGACACTGGGTCATGTGATATACCTGTGTACATAGCCCAGCATGTGTAATGCGCATGTATGTGGCAGCATGAGGTTGCGATGTGGATCTAATGTGAAGGAGAAGTATGGATGTGGGAGATTAGATATGCATGTGTGAATAGAAGCGATAGAGTGGAGATGAAAAGGATGCATATGAATGCATGAAAGGAATAGATAGGGGTTTGAGAATGAAAGAAATTTGATAAGTCCATATATGCTCGAGTAGCGGTTTAACAGGTGGTGTGACACACTGTTGGTGTGGGGTAGGCCGTGCCACTGAGTGGTTGTTGTTGTTGTTGTGTTGTCTCTGTTGGGTGTTGTTGTTGGGATGGTGGTGGCGACGAGTCAAAGGTTTGGCCACCTTAGCATGACGGACAACGAAACATGATGATATAATCATGCCTCACGAAAAAATCAACAAGTCCAACAATGCAATTAGCATTTATTAGTAGTACATACAATAAAGATCTAGTAGTATTAGAATCTACTATAATGACTATGATAATTGAGATCTGCACACTGTTGGACTGTGTGTGTTACGACTGCTACTCAAGCGTATATGGACTTATCAATTTTCTTTCATTCTCAACCCCTATCTATTCCTTTCACACATTCACATGCACTTCTTTCATATCCGCTTCATCACTTCTATTCACACATGCATATCTAATCTTTTACATACATGCGCATCACGCATGCTGGGCTATGTACATAGGTATATCACGTGACCCAGTGTCCAGCATATTTACCATATATAGCAGTAGCACAGCATGGTCTGTGCGCACATGTACTTACTATATAAACCTAGAGATCTGCATGGGTATGGGTAACCCACATGGGTCATGGGTATGGGTATGTATGGGTATGGGTATGGGTTATATTTGAGCAACTCATCAACCCATGACCCATGGGTCTCTACCCATGATGACTACTACTGCTACTGCATGAGCCACAGCTGTCATCATCACTTGCCTATTTCATCACTCCTGAAAGGCACAAGAACTGTACAGTTCATAAATTTTATGACATGGGAAAATTTACAGAATATAAGGAAATCTGGGATCTTCCTGTACATATGCCATCAACCCCCTTCCTTTTCCACCATACTTCCAAAACATGTTTCACGGCCAACAGAGAAGGTCCAGGCTCTTATGGGAACAGACTCTCAAATGAAAACTGTGGGATTGAGAAGATTAACCATAGCCGACAAGAGTGCTGGATCCCATGGTGTGAAGCAACAAGATGTTGCATCCACGCCAAGCAATCATGAAGACAGTGATTCTAGCTTACCAGTTACTAATACCTCACACATTAAGGAGAGCAAAAGCTCTAGCAAGAAGCGTGGTCAGAAATTGAAGGAAGCTCCCCCCCCGAAAAAAATGTACCAAGAAAAACCCCATCAATGATGAGAACAACACTGTCGAGGAGAGTTCAGATGCAGAACTTCGTAAGAGTCTACATAACTTCGTCAGAGTGTCTTCAACATTAATGGAATGCAGAACATATGATGAAGAACTGGGTCTCACCAATCTATGCTTTTTTAGCCTTGTTCCAGATATTGAGTACATTGACAGCCGGCGGTGCCATGTTTTCAAGTGTCTTGCGAAGGGATGGAAGCACAGGGTCCAGCGCTACCTCAATACAACCGACAAAGTGTCAACAGGTAATATGTGCACGTGCTGGGGTGAAACTGTGTTGGGGGAGGTTAGCAGTGCAAGGGATATCAAAATGGCATGCAGTGCACTCAATAATCGCACTGCACAAGGTTCAATATTAGTTGCATTCAAACGAACGGGAAAGGGTGCAGTTATTTACTCGCACAGACAACATAGCCGTTCAGAGACGAAGTATGGTATGATGGACCACAGCATGCAATCACTACTGATATGGATTTGCAGGGCTGAGATCGTCTGTTGGTTATCAGAGAGTATGTGTCCATTTGAAATAGTTAGTGACCAGGGTTTTCAATCTCTCATAAAAACGGGGCGACTGGAATATTACATACCTCATCCAACCACCGTATCGTGGGACATGTGGCTCATTTTTGTGAACGTACGAAAGCAGATTGCTAAAATGCTAAGGGTAAGCTGCCACATTGTGTTTGTTGCACAACATCTAAGTAAACTTACTGTTACACTTGTCCTTTTCTCTCAATAAATAACCCCTATGTTCGAGCAGACTCGAACATATTCCCACGGTCACGTAATGCATCTAGACTAACACACCTCGAACCTCATGCTCACATCGTGTCTACACAGGTATACTTATCCTCCAGTTACAATGATCCTCATGTTGCCTCATGTTACTCAGTGGTATCAACTCATGTACTAGTATAGTATTAGCAGATAAGCACTGCATGGTCTGTGCACTTGTATTAGTAGTATAAATACTATAGCCAAGCGACCAAGACACTCCAGTCTTGTTCTCTTGGAGTTTTCCCATAACAACTCAACTAGTACTCTTGCCACTTCAGACACTAGACCCTTAGGTGGGTTCTGGTCGTTTCACTAGAACAAGACTATACTAACCGCCGAGGTCTAGCTAACCTTTCTGGGACCCCATCACCACCTTATCACCACTCATCTAGCTTGATAGAACCAAAGTAGGTTATTGATAGGCCACTACGCGATCCATTGACCCAGCACTCTGGTAGTGCCTTACTACCGTATCTCCGACATCTACGAATACATGATTGCAGGAAGATCTAGCCTTCCACCTCCGGCATCCCCACCTCGCTCTCCCATTGCCGGCCCTTCATTGGGCATCACCTTTCCGGACGTCTTCCATCTAGTACCAGAAGAAGCCGTTAGATCGGGATCATACGATCCTAACGAGTACAACCCGTTGGACTACAAGGTCTAGATAAAGAGGGAAGAGAACCTACAGGTACCGATTGGCTATACGCTAGCCAAGTATGGACAGGACTGACGAGTCCATTTATATGAAGAGTCGGATCAATTAGCCAACTATGATAGTAGCATCGACCTAGGGTACAGGACCCTTATCAACAACACCACTCTTGCACCCGAGGATGCCCCCTCCACCATTGTCAGGGCCACCACTGTCGACACCAACTCCTTACCTGGTCAGTTAGGACATAGACACGCAGCGTACACAGAGGACTGTCTAACCCCGACCTATGCAGATCTTGAGATCATTTATCTGCCCCTCGGATCTCTGATCTACAACCCTAGTACCCCACTCCGCGCTCCATCTGAGTTACCGGAACCCATAGATTGGGAACCCATCTACTGTAGACTCACCCACAGAGCTGCCCACTGTGCCTTTCCTCAAAGAACTAACACTCAGCATACGTATCGAGAGGGTTTAGAGGAACGCATCAACAGAATATTACGCGAGGGAATTCAGCTTGGTCGTCAGCACACCAGAGATCTTGAACGGATTGAGAATGCAAGACGCCAGGTACAACAGGCCGCGGATCGTATCAGGGAACAGATACGGATTAGAGAGAGAACTCCTACCCCTGCTCCTGATCGCTCTCACTTACCTCGCTGGTTCCGCATTCCTGACAGTACTACTGGTTCTCACCCTAGTACACTCTGACCCCAATCAGCTCTTAGGACGCCTCTACGTTACCGTCCATACTAGCTACACCCTCTCCATTGTCGAAATAAACGAGACCCCTGAAAACATCCAAATCAGGCCCGAGAACCCTGAACCTAATCTGAGACAGGAACAAGTAAGAGAAAGAGCTGCACGAGCGCAAACAGCTGCTACCCGCCGAAGAACCCTTCATCTCCAATTCATTAATCAGCATCGCATTTGCCAAGCAGAACTAGCTGCAATTGCACAACAGGAAGCCGCTGCTGAAAGAGGAGACCCCTTTAACGAAGTGCGCGGTACTCCATTTGTCTCTACTGTCTGAGAACAGTAGGTGCCGCAAGCGTAATGCAAGTGACAAGAGGAAGGTATGTGCCTAGTGGGAGGTACTCACTAGGTCTGAGGATAGAGGTTGCTAGCTTG
>JBBPJQ010001311.1:0-11366 GCA_038088795.1 Boletus rex-veris
GAACAACGGCATCCCTGTATGTTGAAATGGCATCCTCGAGATCCATCAGCTCCCCGAGGCACAAGAAACGAGCTCTGAAGGAGTTCCCGAGGTTGTTCAGACGAACCGGCTTGTCAGGATGACCATCAGGGGTGAGGTGAACTGCATCCCTGTGTATCGAAATGGCATCCTCGAGATCCCTCAGCTCCCCGTGGCGCTCGAAACGAGCTCTGAAGGAGTTCCCGAGGTTGTTCAGACGACCTGGCTTGTCAGGGTGACCATCAGGGGTGAGGTGAACAGCATCCCTGTGTGTCGAAATGGCATTCTCGAGATCCTTCAGCTCCCCGAGGCACTCGAAACGAGTGATGAAGGAGAGACCGAGGTTGTTCAGACAAGTCGGCTTGTCAGGGTGACCATCAGGGGTGAGGTGAACGGCATCCCTCTGTGTCGAAATCGCATCCTCGAGATCCCTCAGCTCCCCGAGGTGCAAGAAACGAGCTTTGAAGGAGTTCCCGAGGTTGTTCAGACCACCCGGCTTCTCAGGGTGACCATCAGGGGTGAGGTGAACGGCATCCCTCTGTGTCGAAATCGCATCCTCGAGATCTCTCAGCTCCCCAAGGCGCTCGAAACGAGCTCTGAAGGAGTTCCCGAGGTTGTTCAGACGACGCGGCTTGTCAGGGTGACCATCAGGGGTGAGGTGAACGGCATCCCTCTGTGTCGAAATCGCATCCTCGAGATCCCTCAGCTCCCCGAGGCGTTCGAAGCGAGCTCTGAAGGAGTTCCCGAGGTTGTTCAGCATGCCCGGCTTGTGAGAGTGACCATCAGGAATGAGGACAACGGCATCCTTGTAAGTCGAAATGGCATCCTCGAGATCCCTCAGCTCCCCGAGGCGCTCGAAACGAGTGATGAAGGAGTTCCCGAGGTTGTTCAGACGACCCGGCTTGTCAGGGTGACCATCAGGGGTGAGGTGAACGGCATCCCTCTGTGTCGAAATCGCATCCTCGAGATCCCTCAGCTCCCCGAGGCGCAAGAAACGAGCTCTGAAGGAGAGACCAAAGTTGTTCAGACGACCCGGCTTGTCAGGGTGACCATCAGGGGTGAGGTGAACGGCATCCCTCTGTGTCGAAATCGCATCCTCGAGATCCCTCAGCTCCCCGAGGCGCTCATAACGAGTTCTGAAGGAGTTCCCAAGGTTGTTCAGACCACCCGGCTTGTCAGGGTGACCATCAGGGGTGAGGTGAACGGCATCCCTGTGTGTCGAAATCGCATCCTCGAGATCCCTCAGCTCCCCGAGGCACTTGAAACGAGCTCTGAAGGAGTTCCCAAGGTTGTTCAGACCATGCGGCTTGTCAGGGTGACCATCAGGGGTGAGGTGAACGGCATCCCTCTGTGTCGAAATGGCATCCTCGAGATCCCTCAGCTCCCCGAGGCGCAAGAAACGAGCTCTGAAGGAGAGACCAAGGTTGTTCAGACGAGCCAGCTTGTCAGGGTGACCATCAGGGGTGAGGTGAACAGCATCCCTGTGTATCGAAATGGCATCCTCGAGATCCCTCAGCTCCCCGAGGCGCTCGAAACGAGTGATGAAGGAGCTCCCGAGGTTGTTCAGACAAGTCGGCTTGTCAGAGTGACCATCAGGGGTGAGGTGAATGGCATCCCTCTGTGTCGAAATGCCATCCTCGAGATCCCTCAGCTCCCCGAGGCGCAAGAAACGAGTGATGAAGGAGTTCCCGAGGTTGTTCAGACGACCCGGTTTGTCAGGGTGACCATCAGGGGTGAGGTGAACGGCATCCCTGTGTGTCGAAATGGCATCCTCGAGATCCCTCAGCTCCCCGAGGCGCAAAAAACGAGCTCTGAAGGAGCTCCCGAGGTTGTTCAGACGACCCGGCTTGTCAGGGTGACCATCAGGGGTGAGGTGAACGGCATCCCTCTGTGTCGAAATGGCATCCTCGAGATCCCTCAGCTCCCCGAGGCGCAAGAAACGAGTGATGAAGGAGTGACCGAGGTTGTTCAGACCACTCGGCTTGTCAGGGTGACCATCAGGGGTGAGGTGAATGGTATCCCTGTGTATCGCAATGGCATCCTCAAGATCGCTCAGCTCCCCGAGGCGCTCGAATCGCAATGACAATGCCACGCCGAGATTCCCTAGTCCTACGCAGTACCCGTCATCCCAAACCGAAACAGATCTGACCAGATTTTGTAAAAGTGTGATTGCTCGTTGAAGGTCGGCTAGATCTCCGTGTCGTTGGAACCGCTCCAACAGCTGGACACTTAAGATCCATGGGTCCTCGTCTGTTAAGCGCGAACTTGAATCCGAGTCCACTGACGATTGCCCACTTGTATGGTCAGGGCCAGATCTATGGCCCGTATATAATTGCAGCATGAGAGACACAGCTCGGTTTTCATCAATGTCAGTGGAGCTGAGCTCCATCGCCTCATACAGCAATGCCTCAACTTGTGCCCCATCGACATCGTCTCTCTGCTTCTCGAATCGTGCCAAATGCACCGCAGCCAGCTGAACCAATGTAGATGGACGGTCAGTGTGACCGACAGGACGGGCGGCAAGTGCATCGCGACACAAGCAAATGGGGACCTCGACGGAAGCAATTGTGTCCTTGACCTGACAGAGGATGAGTTTCGCCCTAGCCAGGTTCGACTGAGCAGCCGCGCGACAAGGATGGTCGACCGGACAATGGTTGAGCGCCCGCTCAAACTCTGCAACCGAATGCTCCAGGTCTCGTTTTTCCCCATGCTTCCGGTAACGTGAGAGAGCGCTGTGACCATGATTCGTTGCCTCTTCCAGCTCGTTTAGGGTCTCTGTGATTGACTATAGACATCAATAAAGATCGTGTTAACAGAGGTCGCCTGCTTACACAAACAGGGCCGAGGACCCTCGACGCTGATGAATCACTGCTCTCGCCATTGCGCTGTTTGACAGTCACAAGAATAGATGAACATGGGGATACAATGTCACCATTCTTTGGGAAGAGGGTAAATGCTACGATGATCTGAGTACTCGGATCGTTACACAAAATCCTGTCCCACTTACGAACGTGTTTTGTACTGTGATCCAATAGTTGATCCACAGTGATTGTCAACTTTCGCAGGTGTTCCCCAGTACCCAACATGGGCTGGAATTCGAAGGATGCATATACCTCAAGACCAACGGTAGCTGATCGATCTGACGGTCTATGACTTCTGTGAGCACTAACCTGGGTTGGAGAAGGAGAAACTCACAATGGGATCGGCCCACGCCATTCAACGACATCGTCACTCACTGATGAACGTTTGTTTTCGGTTCTCCACTCATGGCCACTGTGACGGACCACGGTGTAGAAGCCGGCAGGGAGTCGTCGAAGGCCAAGAGCGGGTTCCTTCGCTTGGATATCTACCTTGTCATTAGCATGCTTTCAACTGTGTAGGGAAATGATTCGCGCACTCGTAATGACCATTTCTTTGTCTTCACCCATGTGCGTAACAGAGCTCGACGAAGACGACGACCCATCCTGTGGTTGGTCCCCCGGTGCATGGTTTCCCTCCTCCTCTTGCTGCTGTGCGGAACTCGGAGAGGGAGAGGAAGGGTCGCCCTGTGGCTTGTCCTGGTGTTTAGACGTTTCCTCTTTCCCCTGTTCCTGCGCAGAACCCGATGACGAAGGACCGTCTTGTGGCTGGTCCTCGGATCCGGATTGCTCCTCCTTCCCTTGCTCCTGCCCTGCATGTTGGGGATAAGGGCTGGAAGCACTGGATGTCTGTATGATGTCCTGCAGGATAGATCAATTGGCGAACCAGGAGAGAGCTCTTGAGACCCACAATCAGGGTGCTACACGACGGCGTGCTTGATTCAGGTTGTGGCCGTTCCCCTCCGGTGCTCGATCTGCTGGTCATTGCTGGTTAGACTACGAAAGCATGCAAAGAGAGACATACGTGGAGCGTCGTGAAGTCCATACTCGCTTCCATAGTAGCCCAAACTTTGTCCACGTTGACATCGTCGATTCGTATTGTGGTTGTTCTTGTTCAGTGCTCGATCCGCGATTCATGTTGACCAGGAAGGTGGGTTGTTAAATGGAGCGAAGAATGTGCTGAGCGTTTATAAACCCATGCTTGTGCCCATGCCACGTGTAACGGAGCAGTGCATGATGCAGCATTTGAGATTTTCGAGCTGGAAGTAGCGTGTCAGGGTGTGGTGTGCAGCACTGGATCATCGGAAGGCAGTGAAATTTCAACGAACGCATCAAGTCTGAAGGAAGATTACTCGATTTGTATGATCCAACCGGGAAGGAAGGGTATTGCGACAATACTCGCCACGTCCGACGTTGGGTCCTACTCGATTTGTTCTAACCCTGTAGTAAAACTGTGCAGGAAGGGAAACACCTGGCACTTTTCATACGTACTTCCACAACAAATCGAACCTTGACCACGAAGTAGTATTACCTTGCTGTATGATGACCCGGAACGATTCAACACAGCATGTCCCGACAGCTGGCCGGTGCAACTACTAGGCTTGGGTCCTGGTCGTCGGCCATCTTGGTCTAGCACTGCTGCTCAGTGAGGCCTGCAATTTGCCACACACTTGAAGTTACGGCGCGCGGGTGATGGATCGCACGATGACAACGCACTCGCTTGAGGACGAACGGGCGACTCCGGGGCGAGTCCACGAGGTGCACATACTTGTGGCTTTCCACAAAGGAACATCTCACAATCGTCAATGACGACTCGGACGCAGCACCCGCCTCTGCGCTGGTTGGGGTGCGTATCCCACATCCCACGTTCTATACCAGCTGATAGCGTAGGGCAAATTATACATTCACGCGTCGGGGCGACTCGCCACTTTGCACGCCTATGACCTCACTGGCACCACCCACACCTGGCACGAGCTCGCAGACGCACCCGCCCAGCCATGCAGTGGTACCGTCATCGCTGCCGTTTCCCTCTCCTCCTGCTCTGAGCTCGTCCTCATTCATTTTGGAGGTCAGTTCTATCTTCTCCCTTCCCAACTAGTAATTCCACCATACTCATGCAACGTTTCGCAGGCTTCCGACTCCCCCAAGTCACACAGGGCACTCCTCCCCCGCTCGAAATCTACATGCCCAGCACCGACACCTGGTCGACTGTCTACCCGCCCCCGATCCCGAACACGGCTTCAGGAGCCCGCTCAGTACATGGTCTGGTCCCTTTTGACGCGTGGCTCCTCGTCACATCCACGTCTACATCGACCCCAAGTGTGGAGTGGGAAAAACTTCGCGTCGAGGGTATGTAGAAAATCCCATCGTCGAATCGAACACGCCAACAGGTTCCGTACACTAGCCACCACCTTGCCCGAACCTCGCGGCTGGTTCCCCCCCGCGGCGTATGTTTGCGATGGAAAAACGAGGGTCGTACTCACCAGAGGACCACTCTCGTCCAACGAACGGAGCGGTCAGGTGTGGGTCGGAGACGTCGATCTCGTACGCGATACAAGTACACAAGGAAATTGGATATTAGAATGGAACGTGGACAATTTATGGTGGATAACGTGTCATGGTATTTCTTTGGTATGCGATGTACAGCATATATGCATGGTCTCATCTATCCACTTTTTCGAGAACCCAAACGAGATGGAAAACTGGCATTGGCCACCGAGTGCCACATCGATCAAAACATTCGACCAGCCCAAAGCAGCCTCAACCCTCAGGCACAAACCCGACGGAGAGTCGAAAAGAAAGCGTCCTACCAACCCGAGTATGTATATACTGCCCTCCTTGTGTGTGCACTGGTTCCAAGTCTTGTCTCACCTTGCACGGCCAGGCAGATTAAACAGCATATACCGTACGTGTTTATTGAACGGGCGCTGCGCTGCACCGCACACAGCGCGTCAAGGCAAGTACCTGTGGAATTAAGACAAGGCATGCCTTTCTCTTCCGAACGCATGTCAACAGACGTTAAATCGCGCTGTCGTATCGACTGCAGATCACCGATTATCAACCACCGGGGCGTGGGTGATGAAAACGGCACAATCGTTACCGGTGGTCTGTGTAAGGCCCTTGATAGTAAATTTGCTGGCAGAGTACGCGCTACGTGAAAGGAAACCAAATTTGCCAGCGATCGAACTTGCTCCAATGATCCGCCCTCCACGTCCTCGGGTTATCATTTGTGTTGCTGCATAGTCATAGCAAAGAAAAATACCGCGTGCATTGACCCGGTCCTAGTCACCCGGTCTAGCTACAACGCAATATCCTGTCAGTCTAAGCTGCGGAAGGTCGGCAAATGAAGCCTACCGGAGAGGAAGTTCGCTATTACACAGACCCCGGCATTTGCTGCCATCTGTAAAGAGTCGGGATTAGATTCGATGGCGGGGACGCGATATGGGACTCACGACATCCAGCCCCCGAGCCCTTCCGCAGTGCCTTGTACCATCTCTTTGACTTCTTCGACGGTGACATCTACAGGAACCAAGCGCGTCCTCCGTCCGATCTTCTGGATTTCACTGGCGACAGCAGTTAAATCATGGGAAGATAGCATCCTTGAATTCGTCGTTGAAATCATCCAGACTGCGGAAACGAACTGTGTCGGAAACCAACTTATGGGCTTCCGAGCTAACATAAAAGGCGTATAGATGCTGGAAGTCCTCATTCTGAGAACACGACACACCACTACGACACCAACATCGGAGTTTGGCTTCGCCGCCGTCTGGTTCAAGACGGGCACCAACTGACGAGTCAACACAAATGGACTTATTAGACTGTAGCGCTGTTTCGGCAGTTGTAAAATGTCCCCGACGAAAAGCTCCTCGACACCTTCAAAGCAATTATCAGGTGGAAGTTAAGAAGGCACCCAAACATACCATAAGATGTCAACTGATACGTTTCCATCGAACCAAGGTAAAGTCAGCTATCTCATCTATGAAATGAATCATTGCTTGCTCGTACGTGGCAGCATTGTGAACTGATTTGATACAAGCTCTCGTCAATGATACACACCACTCAAACAACATACAATGGCTTACCAAGAGCTTCCAAATGGTTTTCTTCCCTCATAAACTCATGAGCAGTTGTCTTCGCGTTTCGCCGATTAATGAGGTCTAGCTCCAACCAGACGACCTCGCCATTTCCGGGTCCGAGCCCTTCTTGTTTGAACTTCGCGATCATGGGTTCCTCTGTTTCGGTCTTGTTCCGGGCGGCCATGCAAACCTTTGTGCCTTTCCGCGCAAGGTGGTATAACCAATTCCGGGGCTAATAAGTAGGTCTGGTGGATGAGGGAAGATCGCTGATCAATGTCCGGAAACTACGCACTTTCCGCCTGTCACGATGATCATTTTCCCAGACAAGTTTGGTAAGTCAGTCAGCAGGTTGAAAGATTTGGAGAAGAGTCCCATCAAGTGACCGAGGCTCGCAAATACGACCTATGTAGATGCCAGTGACTCGTAATTCCTGGGATTAGACCAATAACTCGCAGAGAGATCCTGTACCAACCAGCGATACGTGGCCCTCTGATGAAGTCATGTAGTATGCAGGTTAGCTCCAATTTGAATTTACTGGATCCTGAGCCTTGTCTTCTTTTTCGCCCACTTGGCGGATCCATTGCCCTTGTACGTATTCCATCGTCCCAAGGTTTGAGTATGATCAAGCGCGAGAGCGGAGTCCATTGGGGGGGAGAAATTTGGGCAAGGAGTTGGCGTCTACTCAGGCTGTTTTGATGTTCTGTTTGCACTACGGTCACTCTATTGTCCCAGGTTGGCGTATCCGTAACAGTGTCCTCTTCAAGCCAGTAAAGATGTTTTGTTTGTCATTGACAGATCGAAATCGGAGAAACAAACGTTCGAGCTTTCTCGTGAACCCAGCTCGCGAGTCCGGCCATTGCGGCTACGTGAGTGCGAGTGCGTCCTATTATCCATCTACGACGACCCTCCTGCCCCGACGGTCTTGGTTACATCGAGACCCCCACCCTCCCCAGACGATGGCCACAGACACCCCGCGCCGGATAGCAGTCCTGATTTCCGGGTCAGGTACCCACATCCCCAATTCCCCCCTTTGTTCCTCGTCCGTTCACCCGCATTCACATGACAGGTACGAACCTCCAAGCGCTCATGGACGCTTGCAACACCCCGCGCCTCCCACATGCTCAGATCGTCCTCGTCCTCTCCAATCGCAAGGCTGCGTACGGACTCACCCGCGCAACCACAGCCAACCCTCCGATCCCAACGGTCTATCTTGGGCTCCCACCGTTCTTATGTGACAACCCGGGCGCGATGCGCGTCGACTATGATCTGGCGGTTGCGAGGGAGGTGCTCAAGGTGCGTCCGGACGTGCTGGTGCTTGCAGGTTGGATGGATATCGTCAGCGAGGGATTCTTGGAGATGATGCGTGGCGTACGGGCGATACCGCCATCGTCATCGCGCTCACCAGAGAGCAAAGGTGAGGATGCGGGCGAGCACCACGGGCTACGCGTCACTGCGCGTGACATCCAGTGATCAACATCCACCCTGCGTTGCCCGGCCAGTTTGACTGCGCGAACGCGATGGAACGTGGGTTCGAGGCGTTCCAGCGAGGGGAAGTGGACAGGCTTAGGGGTGATGGTTCACCGCGTCATCGCAGAGGTGGACCGTGGCGCGCCGATAATCGTGAGAGGTCGAGGTGCATAAGGGCGAGGACCGGTAACAACCCGTAGACGCTAGCAATCACCGATTGGTCTGACCTCGCCCAGGACCAGCTTGGCCGCCTCGACGATGATCTCCCACTTAGTGCGATGCACCCTCGGTTCATAGTCGTTCTTCAAGTCGCGAGTATTGTGCGGACAAAAGCGATGCGTGGCCCAGGTGTGTTTGATTATTATATTGGTCGTAGACCGCGGAGGGAGCTGATCACTGCGTGCAGACCACGACTATACTTTCGAAGGAGAGCAACGTGCCTAAAAGGTACGTCTTGGATGGATCCCAACGAACATGGTGCGCGGCGGTGATGAGTGTGGAGGTGCTAACGCAGTGGGATAGCGGCTTGCAACCGAGACACAGCAACTCTCCTCGGAATACGACTCTTCGTCCTCGGGCCAATACTTGACCAAGATTTTTGTGCCTATAGAAGGCTAGCGGGCGATATCACGTCAACATTTCCATCACACACTCGCAGTCAAGACGACTCACTGTGTTGTGTAGAGAGACCTCAGACGGTAACTCGATGGCTACATCTGCCATGGACAGGGGAGCACAGCTGGGGGAGGCCGATGCAGTGGAAGAAGGCGAGGAGGAACGGGAGAAGATTGTCGAACGGCATTTTAGCGTGAATGTAAGACTAAATGGGATTGAAGTCCTCTTTTGACCAGAGGGAGCATTGTGAGAGGGACCTTCACCAGGGGGGACGAGTTGATGAGTGTCACAAGGCCAGAGGGTGTGATAAATGGAACAAGCGAAGAAGGCATGCCCGGGCCAGAGATAATGTGTGTCGTCCGAACGCACTCCCAGTCTTATACTCGAAGATGGTGGACCAGGCCATGATGTGATGGTCTCTGCAATGGAGTGTGGAATAACGGGGGCAGACGGAGCTTTTTGTGCCAAAGAGGCAAATGCGGAACTCGATGAGCTGAACACGAATCATTATGGTAATGTTTGCGTCCTTGGGCCTCGAAATACACGATGTTGCCTCGTTTCAGCCCTGGACTCGGAGAGGCAAGTGACATGGCCGCTCGACCGCTCCCAAGCTGGCATCTGACTCGGAAAAGCCTCCACGATGACTCGGGAACATCTCACTGCTGTCAACGACGACTCGGACGCAGCACCCACCGCCTCTGCGCTGGTTGGGGTGCGTTCCACATCCTACGTTCTATATCACTTGATACCGTGCGACGGTACTTAGGGCAAATTATACATTCACGCCGGATGCCCGGCGTCGGGCCGACTCGCCGCTTTGCACCTCGCCACCATACTTACCCAGTGGCACAAGCTTGCAGATGCACCCGCCCAACCTCGCGGTGGTACTCCCATCGCCTTCGAAGGTCAGGCTTTCATCTTGCTCCTTCCTAGTCCCGTCACGCTTATACCACGACACCACAGGTTTCGCAGGTTTGCAACTCACACAAGTCACACCTCCCCTGCTCGACCTGTAGTCCCCTGTTCCACAACTACAAATGCAAACCTGGACCCCATCCCCACCGCGATCCTGCATCGAGGGACGCCTCATCGGTCGGACACGCTGGCGCTGGTGTCTTTTGGGACGACGCGCGGCTCCCCTCGTTACGCCCATGCCTACCTCCACATCGACCCTCAGTTTGCAACGGAAAATATTGCGCATCGAGGGTCCGTAGCGAATCCCATCGTTGAGTCGAATGTACCGTACACTAAGCACCCACTTGCCCGAACATCGCGGCTGGTTCCCCCCGCGTCGTACGTCCGCGATGGAAAAGCGAGGGTCGTACTCTACCGGGGGACTACTCTCGTCCAACGAACGGAGCGGTCAGGTGTGGGACGGAGACGTTGAGCGCCGCGTCGATCGAACGCTGAACGTTGAATGTCGACAAGGCCCCTAACAGCGAAGAGTAGGGAAGAAGGCGTGCGCCTAGGACAACGACACCTATGCTGTGTCCTCGTGCACGAATCATCCCCTACCCGAGTATGTACATACACTCTCCTTCACGCGTACACTCGAGTCTTTTCTCACCTTGCACGACTAGGGATCACACAGTACCTGTTTATTTACGGGTGCTGCGCTGCACGACCCACAGCGCGTCGAGCCCAGTGTAAAGTATGTATATTTCATTATGTTGGCGACCCGAACCCGCGTGAGTGGGCTGGCAGGTTCAGAGGTTCGAGCAGGCATCAGCAGACGACTGATCGCGCCGTCGTATAGCCTATGAGCCTAGTCGTCGTCGATCATCGATCATATCCGGGGCATGGCTAAGAAGGAGATCGGACGGACTCTGAGCAAGCCAGCAAGTAGTGACGAGAATATTGTACAGTACATTTTTGACATACGATGATACGATGACACCATAAAACAACATATATAATAGTCCACCCGAATGTTCAAAGACCTACATGGATGAACGGAACCCACTCGTTGAACGACACTTCCCCACTCTCTCTCACACGCCCAATAGCTTCGTGCAGCGCCCATGCAGCCTCTCGATAGTCCGGCCTCGTGCCATTCCGGAACAGGTGCTCGTACATGTCCTTCGCCACGATGGGCGCAAGCGTATCGCTGACCGACCACATCGTCCCAATCACTCCTCCGTAACCCGCAAACAACATCCCTGCTGCAATATGGATAGCCTCGTCGGAGAGACCCTCGTCACCTGTCGCTGTGTGACATGCAGAGAGAAAGGCAAGCCCACCACGGGACCGTGACAACCCGATGATGTCAGATATTTTCAGGCGGCGTCCATTGGCGAGACAGAGTCCGCTGTCGGTCGGATCCCTGGCATCC
>JBBPJQ010001312.1:0-11364 GCA_038088795.1 Boletus rex-veris
GAAATGGCATCCTCGAGAGGGTTTGCGTTTGCGCCAGGCAGATTCATTGTTTGTGGCTATGTTGGTAGGAAAAGTGAGTGTGAGCGAGGCAACGGTCGAGTGGACATACATGAAGTGTCGTCGTCGAGCACGCGGGGGACGTCGCCCAGGACTCTGCTGAGCTTTTTGGAGGAACGAACAAATGCAGCACGCTCGTGGGACGAGTGTGTGTTTGAGGTGGGGGAGGGAGAGGGAGACGTTTACATAAAAGTGGGCGAGTGAGCGGTGATAGGACGACCTAATCTCTATATATTAAGAACGAACTTCGGTGTCAATGGTGTCTCCAGCTGAGCTATCTGGCCGCCAAATCGACACTGGCGATCGCTCCTGAGAGCGCTTGGTGCTCTCCACAAACCAACTCCCAGTGGGACTGTTTGCTGCCGATATCCTTTGTTCCACACACACGCGTCGTCGAAAGCGGTTGGTGGTTTTCTGTGCAGGCACGACTGATGGGTGCAGAGCACGACTGATGGGTGCAGAGCACGGCTGCAAACGAGGAGGCTCCCTTTTTTCTCGCTGGGGCAATGATGTCGTGGTGCGTTCACGTCGACGCCATTGGTGTCAACTGCAGCGTAGGGAGATTGCCTGCTGCTGTTCGAACCTGCGAACGAAGACCGTCTTAACATCGTACATTAACTGCGCACCGTGCCGTGTGAATCTTCACGTCCGCAGGTTGTAAACCATCTGTGGCACTGAGTCATCCAACATCCCTTCCCGCCCGCTCCTCACACAGCGTCGCCGTATCCAACACCGGCCGTCTCCTCCTCTACTCGGGCGAACATCGTCCCCGCATCCCCGTCGACAACGCCCTCTATGTACTCGATCTCGAGTCCACATCTCCGAGTCTGCGCACGTTCGCCGCACTCGCAGGTTCCCGCGTCCCAGAACCCCGTGTCGGCGCATCCGCCGTTCATGACCCCCACACCAACAACTTCTATGTCTGGGGCGGTCGTGGTGTTGTAGACATGGGCCCGCTCGATCGCTTCCAAGCTGGCATCTGGAAAGCCTCCCTCGACGCACTCGACACCCCAAGCACGACAACGTTCGCATGGGAACGCCTCCCCGCCGTCAACGACGACTCGGACGCAGCGCCCGCATTGAGAAGCTACCACACCTCTGCGGTATCCCACATCCCACGTTCTATATCAGGTCTGTCAGCTGATACCGTAGGGCAGATTATATATTCACGCGGGATGCCCAGCGTCGGGCCGACTGGCCACTTTGCACGCCTACGACCTCGCCACTGACACCTGGTACAGGCTCGCAGACGCACCCGCCCAACCTCGCGGTGGTACTGCCATCGCCGCTGTTACACTCACCCGCGACTCTGAGTTCGTCTCCATTCAGTTTGGAGGTCCGTTCTATTTCTCCCTTCCCAAGTGGTATGCTCATACAACGACGCTGTTTCGCAGGTTTCCAACTCCCCCAAGTCACACAGGGCACTCCTCCCCCGCTCGACATCTACACGCCCAGCACCGACACCTGGTCGACTGTCTACCCCGCCCCTGATCCCGAACACGGCCAGGAGCCCGCTCAGTACTCGGTCTCGTCCCCTTTGTCACACGTACAAACGCGACTCTGGAGCGCATTCCCGTCGCGCTGCTGCATCACGGAGAGAGGTACGCCTCGTTGGTCGGTCACGCTGGGGCTGGCGTCTTTTGGGACGACGCATGGCTCCTCATCGTCACATCCACGTCCACATCAACCCCAAGTTGGAGTGGAAAAAGCTTCGCGTCGAGGGTACGTAGCAATCACATCGTCGAACCGAATACGCCAACGTTCCGTGCACTAGGCACCGCCTTGCCCGAACCTCGCGGCTGGTTCCCCCCCGCATCGTACATCCGCGATGGAAAAACGAGGGTCGTACTCACCGGAGGACTGCTCTCGTCCAATGAACGGAGCGGTGAGGTGTGGTCAGAGACGTTGAGCTCTGAGACCAAGCACACCATACAAGTACAAGGAAAAGAATGGAGCGTTGACGGTGTATGGTGGACAACGTGTCGTGATATGCAGTGTACCGCGTATGCTCTCGTTTATCTACTCGTCTAGGAACGCAAAAACCTGAACGAAACCGTCGACCTACCCTCAGCAGTCTAACCCTTGAAGTGTGAAAAAGAGGGTTGGCAGATATAACATCGAATCCTCAGCTCGCGTAATTGATCCCCTAGGGCCCGAGTGCGTGTATACATCCCCTTTCACGTGTGCAGAGCAAGGAAGAATGGCATATACCGTACGTGTTCATTGAAGCGAACCACACGCCGTGCGACCCCAAGCGCGTCGAGCCCAGTAGTATGGAATATCCAATCTTGGGTCTGTTTCGTCAGGCTCATGTTTCTGATTACGCGCATGGGTAGACTGGCAGATTCAGCGGCCCATGCAACGACGAGACCAAATCACTGTGGATAGTAGAATCGCTTATTTTCAGCGGACCAGTCAATGAAACCCTAGATTAATTGACTTTTTTCACTGAAAAGGCACACCATTATTTTCAGTGATTCACTGAATGCATATTTTGCACGGATTCAGTGAAAAAAGTCAATGAAATTTTTGGTGTCCTATCCGCTCTCCGCACGGATTCAGTCCCCTCTTTCACCACGTCAAGACAAGTATCAAGTGAATCCGAGTCAATGAACTGAATCTTAGTGGTGATCACAGTGACATTCAGCTCCAAATACAATGAATCCTAGTCACCAAACCTATGAAATCAATGGGATAATGAGCTCAAAACTTGAGTGTTGCTCGACCATAGTATTTCACCCTACTACCCTACTGACCATCACTATCTCACCACTCTCATGATCGTGAGAACATCTATCTGCCTGCTGACAGTTGTGTGCTCCAGTGATGTCCATATATGGTAAGTTGCAGCTTGCTGTAAACACTGCGCTATCAAAGTGCACCTGGTGGCCTCGGTCGACTCTGGTGCCACTGTCTTTGTGTATTGCACCCTGGGGTGGTTTCTATATAACCTATGGTCAAATTACAAGGTGTACAGCACGTCTGATCTGCCGGATTCAACCTCAATGGGTTTTGATGGCTTGGTATATCCATCTGGTGGTATTGACATTTCTACATCACGATTTCAGTCAGCCTCGGTGATGCGGTGGGTTGATGTGGTAGGTAGGCTTTCTGAGATGTTGGATAGGTAGTTTGGACATCTCAGGTACATCCGCTTGTGCTTTCTGTGCTGACTCATTTGGTGTTCAGCTAGTGCATCCGTTTTGACTCATTTCGAGTCGCGGTGCCCTTTCTGTCACATTTCCCATTCATATGGATGTCATCCACATTGGTTCCATGCTCCAGTTCATGCATGATGTCTCCATTCGCCTCCTGCACCTGCACCTGCACCTGGTCTCCTGGCCCTCTACTTCGATTCTGCACATTCACTTCAATGTCACACTTGTTCTCCTCACTTCTATGGCATTCCTGGATGCTCTGGGTGTTGATCTGTGTGACTGCTTCGCTTCCTGGCTTGTTTGGCTTGATCTGAGCCTCCTCAGGTGAGTCATCCTACTCTCTTGTATCTGACCATTCGCACTTGCATTCTGACACTTTTCTCTGCTTATTCAGCTCGTCCATGGTGTGGAGAAGGCCACAGCAACAGTGAATGGACTTGTGAGGATGAAGGAAGGTTAGCTGAAGACAAAACGAATACATTGGGTTGCGGAAACAGGCCAAGAGGCTGTTGCAGTGCAAAGGAAGTTTCAAGAGTTGTTGAGAGAAATTGAAACTGTCATAGCGATATAAATAGCATTAAATTAGACAGGAGACAAGCCTGGACAGAGCGCACAATGAGCTTGGACATGCTCTGTGATTTGAAATAATATTGGTAACTGGGGAAGACGAATCAGCACTAGTGGCTCACACAGCAGCTAAAGAACTCACCTGATCTGTTTAGACCATGCAACAGTGACAAACGACCTAGATGACCTGTTGATGTGCCCCATCGTCGTGGAGCACAGCGGTGGCAGCCTTGGTATTGTGATTAAACAAGTCACGTGAGAGATTCCATCACATGTGTGGAGTTGCATCTTATTTTTAGACTCCGACTTATCTCACTTGTCTCCCTACCACCATCATGCGTCCCCAAGTGTGTTCCTCTTGTTCTGAGCCTTTCTCATCAACATTGGCACATGAGTTTTATTCATCTATTAAGTGTTAAATATGACATTTTTGATGAATTTACAGGTTTGGAGACTAGTCCATAGGTGGATTCGATTGTAGGGGAGCAGATGTAACTGATTATGTAATCAGCCTCAAGTAAGTCTTTCCCCCCTGACTGACATGATGTGCTGCAGCACCTCATCTCTCTCATGCTCTCATGATAGGCACAAAAAAGGCAATACCACAATGAACACATGAGGCAATGAAGACACTGACCCAACCTCGCAGCGACAATGATAGTGTCGGCACTGCCACTACCTCTGCTGCACGCTGACAACGGCTAGGATCTCTAACCCACCATGACATGATGACCACCAATGCATCCACAATGACGGTATGTGTGCCATCACCCATTATGCCGCCTGCCTCTTCCACCGCACAACAACAGCAACACCCACCTCACGGCATATGACAAGAATGCTCATGCTACCACTGTGCACAGCTGCCCATGTACACCATCCCCGACCCTCGCCGCATCACACCGTTACTCATAATTCGTCTCTAGCCTACTCCATTGTAAGTTCCATATATGCATACATGTACCCTATATTCTTGTCTGGATATCACATTGTTATCATATCCATTGTTCCCTGCCCCGAGACCGAGTAAATGAGTGAAGGAATGCCTGATTTCAGCCAAGGACCAAGTGCTGAATAGTACTTCCTAATCTGCTGAAAGTCACTGGAAAATTTGACTGAACATCACGGTTATAAGCTATACTAATTAATGAGTGGATGGCCCACTGAAATTCAGTGGAAAAATACCTTGAAATTCAAAGTGGATTGATGCCGCTTCAGTGGATTTTTTTCCAATGATATTCATGTAAGTATCCTCTGATCCCCCAGTCAATATGCACTTAATCTACCACTGAAATTCATGTATCCTACTTCCCACAGTGTCATGATGCCAGTACAGATCCACTTGGTCGTTGTGATTGTCGCAGAGTGGTTGTGAGAGTTGGAACGTTCTGTGGCAGGTTGTTACTACAAGCGACATGTCACTCAGCATGCATTCGTCCTCATGTACACTGACGCCCCATTTCCCGGTGCCTCTATCCTCCCATTCACCATCCCCGAGAATGCTGTTTGCCAACTTGCTGAGTGTGACACGTGAAGGATCACATTCCACTTTGGGGTAAGTGTCTCGGCAGATCCTGCACTTGGGGTTGGGAGGACAGAGATTGACCATGCTGAAAGGAACAGCCAGTTTAAACTGTAAATGCACATTTTTGAGCGAGGTCTAAGATTTACGTAGTGCTTGTAGAACAATCAGTCCTGATATGATAGCATTTATGATCACAATAGCAGGGATGAGTTACTGGCCATTTCTGTCGATGTATGTCAAGTTTCAATGAAGCATAAACCATGGCCTAGGAAAGACTGCACCTTTGACTTGCCAGCGTGTCTTCTGCTCAATGCAATATGCGGCTGAACAGAGATTTGAGGTAGCGGTGATGAAATTGAGTGTCATCATTATCCTTGTCGAACACAATGGTTTCTTCTCCAGCATGCATATGCAATGCTCAGCAGTTGGTACTAGGCATCTTGGGTCAAATGCTGGGGTTAAACTTTGCAGTGAGATAAGAGCACACCTTGACATAAAAAGAGCAAGGTTGTCTCAACTTGTCAGCACACACTGATCTTTCAATCCACCATTTCCATTCGACAATGACGGCTTTATGGCATCCCCATTAGCATGACCATTAACCTATCTCTTTGAATTCGAGGATGATGCTGCAATTTTGGTGGGTTCTTTTACTGCAAAACTGCCACCCAAGATGGCGTCAAAATCAAGGGGTATTGGCTTTTTTCTCTTGAATGCCACATATCCGCCATGGACAACAATGAAGACCTTATGCATTCCATAAACTTAGTAGCATGAGTTGCATCCCTGGATATGAAATGAACCTTTCCAAAAACAGCCTTGGCTGCATCGTCAGTTGTCAGTTGTGAGCATAATGCATTGCGAACGGCCTTTCCTTACATCAGTCAGCGTGATGATCCGGTATAATGAGAGAATGGAGACCATCTTCACCCTGCTTCCAGCAAGTCATGAAGTGGAGAAGTGGTGGCATGGATCCACTCACCAGGGTTGTCGAGGGCATTGAGGACAATATCAAAGGATTGGAACCACTTGATGTCAAATTGGAACTCCTTGATATTTGTGTGGATTGGTTGAATATGAACATTTGGGTTGAAAGCACCAGCTATCTGAACTGCAACCTGCAACACAGAGCTGACTGAGCACAGCTACAGAAGAGTCAAGCAGTGGCACGCTCACCATGGCCTTACTTTGTTTGACATCTTTCTTCTTGAAGAGAAACTATCTATCAGGCAGGTTGGAGAGCCCGCCAAGATGATGTTCTTGACTGCATGCAAACAAGCATCAGAAAGACAGTTGCATGGTGAAAAAACAAAGACTGACGTAGTTTGCATCAACTGATTCCACCCACCCTGACCAACAAGACTATGGTATCCACAAGATGGCCCACATGTTCTGAACCAAGAAACACTTTCAAGTTGGCATCAGCGTGACAACCACTTGTGTGCTGTCCATCTATGTTTGAGTGTCGATGGGGTGTAGGCCAACAAGAAACTGGACAAGGAATGATCCTGTGGATTAGATCAGGCAAAGGTAAGAGCAGCAGTGCAGATGATCTACTAACCTTCATCTCTGTGTGAGAGGGTCTGGTGCTGGCATGATAATCCATTAGGTAGTATGGTACTGCTATTAGGGAGCACCAAAAAAGAGTTTTGGTGCCAGATTCTTGAGAGGAATGGTCTTACAGACTAATTTCTGTTGTAGGGGAAAATTGGTCTGTAAGACCATTGGAGTCCGAAAAAAATGCTGCCAAGGGTGACTATTCAGAGCCTGGAGGTGTTGGGTGAAGCGAAACAGTGCCAGCGCTTATGTAATGATGACACACAGGTGCCCAAAATGCAATGCACACATTACTGGCCTATGCATTATCGACATATCAACTGTATTTCCTTCCAACCACCAACCACCACCAGAGGTAGGGTATACTGTAGCAGTGCAATTAGTTTACCACTAAGTTTGTACTAGCCCGGCCTGTCGAACACCGGTATGACTGTTAGTACATATTTGCTGCAGAGCTAAGGGTTCATGCTAATTGTCCATCTTCCAAGGTTGCAGTTTGTTGGATGACCCAGATGCCTGGGCAATTATGTGGGATTGGGCATCTGAGAGCATTGACTTCCCTACATTCGACCACAAGATGCAAAGTTTTGGGGACCATTACGTTTTGTCCTACTGGAATTCCATTTGCAATTGTGTTTTCGGACTCTCTGAAGACGGCAACATCACTGCAGCTACTGCCTATGTAGAAGAGCAAATGAAATCTTGTGGTTTACTGTCCCCTCCACCCATCAAAGAAAAGGGTAAGCGCAAGGCTGAAGGCAGCAAGCACTGTCCCAGACACAGGAAATGGACTCATAGAATGGTGCATTTCTTATTTTGACCAAGGTCCTCTTTGGCTCACAGAATCCCACACAGGTCAGCTCTTTCCTGGATGTAGAAGTGCAGGTGGATGACAACGATGATGACGAGAGTTCAGGTGTAGAAAGGGAAGATGATGGTGAGTCCACTTATTGTGCTCTCGAACTGCTCTAACGTAATTCTGCGCAGATGATTTCATTACTCCAGAGGACACTCAGATGGCATTGCATCATGATGTGGTCTCACAAATGCACATTTATCCGGTATCAGAGCGTGTTGGGCCCTCCTTCACTTATCTCACAGCTGTTAACAGCATCACACAGCATTTTCTACCCTCCACCCTTGATGGTCTTGACAATGATGAATATAACTGGCAACTCGATTATTGTACTGGTCACGATGCTCACAGAGAAGAAGATGAGTTGGACGTCCACAGAGCTTTGGAACCCACCAAAATTTGGAATTCTGTTTGGGACTAGATGCTTGGGATGCAAGACTACTACATGCTGATGGAATTGATCGACTATCAGTATGACTTCAACCCCAAGATCCAATATTGGGAGGAATTCCTGTCCAAACTCGCCTTCTTTGAGGACATAGACAAGCGGGATGAATACTTCAATTCAATCTCACTCGTGGACCACCTTCATCAACTTGCTGACTATCAGCCCCCATTGATGACAAGACAATCTAGCACTCCTACCTTTCAAGAGCCACTTACCACTCCACATCCTGAAGAGACACCAAGTGATGGTGTTTGGGCGGTCGAAATTGTCCCTAGTAAGTTTGTACTCGATCACTGTGAAAGGCTGGCTCATCTCTGTATAAGGCTCTTCAGCGGAGTACATTGTGAATGCTTGGAAGGATGTACAATTGGACGCCAAGGTCAACAAGTACCTGCCAGGGCATGTAACAGTGTGTGCCCCCTACCTGAACGTCTTCCTGTGCTGCCATCACATCATTCCTGCATATGGGGTTGGTTGCTAATTCCAGTGGAGGATTGGATTCTCGGATGTCTTGTTGGACAATCGGCGCCATCATTACCAGCATGGTATACCATCTTGAAGCATGGGATATACAAAGGGGACATTGTCTATGCGCTGGATTTCGACAATGACACTTCAGAATTCCACATCCTCATAGCCCCACAGCGATTGAAGCTGAAGAAATGCCTCACAAAGCAGGCAAGTCTCAGTCAAAGTACACTAGCCCGCCGTCTCTTCACTCCTGAGGAGCATTACGGCCAACCGCAACTGTCACACTATGGTCTACCACATTATTGACACGACGAGCAGACATTCCTGGCTGGTCTTTTACTGATGAGGGTGAATATCAAGCAAATCACCCACATCTCCACCCCTTTGCCTCAACAGATTGCACTCCATGTTGCTTCAATGGTGAATCTGTCCTTCGTGATGGCAACATACCAGAAGTACAATCAGGTCTTTTGGAAGACTGATGATTGTGTCACAATCTCTGATCCCATACACTTTGGAAAGTACGGTAACATAGTCACCATCGACTGAGAGACTGAATCAGCTGTGGTGCACCTATTCGAGAGACCCAAGCATCCCATCTCCCTTTCCTTGCTGTCTCAGTTGTACTGTGTAGGGGATGCAGTCCAGGTCATCGAGGATCCCTTCAGTGATCATCAGAGTGCATGTCACAAGCTCATAGGATGATCTGGTCTTATCTCGCAGATTGGCTGTGAGACCAGCGAGGCTACCATTACCGAAGGGAATGTCGAGGTAATGAGATTCCTCATGGCAAGAGACACTCACTTATTTTCATCACTTTCTATAGTTTCAGGCAACTCAATATTTTTTGGAATCCCACTTGCCGGATCAGCAAGTCTGGGCCCCAGTGGGTGCCCTTAACCCTCCACTAGGTAGTTCAGAGGTAAGCAACATACACGTCATCATCAACATCACTGCTCATTTGCAACCCATCAGCTTCCTATCATGCACACTTTCTCCACCCATCGTGATGAGTGTCACCTAGGGAAAGAGGTGTTGATCATTTATGGCGAGTTCCATGGATGGCAGGGGACGCTGGTCAGTTTGACAGGAGATAAGTGCACCATGTTGTGGGGAGTCTCCTCCTGGAACATTTGCTCCATAGACAGCATTGTCGTCTGGTGAGTTTGATGATAATTTGAATTCACTTCCGTTGTCTCTTTCTGAGGTAATTCCAGTGGTTCTCATATGAGGCTCTCGGGAAGGGCCCTGACACCACAAGAGATCCTCATAGTGGCCCATGCATTCACACGTGCTGAGATTCCAAGCATGTCTGGCAGGCAAAAGATCCCACCGCCTTTGGACCCTGATCTCCTCCAGCACAAGACAGAAACTGCTCAGACTGCCACATCCAATCCTTGGGAAATAGATGAAAACGATTATGAACAGCTTGGTGGCCCTGCACTCAAAGGTGGCGGTTACTCCAGTTAACGGTTCTATCAACCATCTGATGTATATCAGTGCACGGTTTCTTGCTCCATCCAAGTGTGCTCAAGTCACTAGAAGATCTGCATGCAGTCTTTCAAATCACTGGTGGGCAAGACACTTACATCGGGTGGCTTGCCAAAACTCAGGTACCCAAACCCCTTCAAACCAAGCAAGGTCCCATTCCGCAGGGTCAGATCGCAGTCCTTTTCACTGCTCGTACCAAAGGCGCATGTCTTTTACAGGAAACAATGTCCGAAACATTGCTCAAGGTATACTGTCCTGTCACGAAAAACACTTTTTGTATGGTTATTGAAGGGAAGGAGGATGGAGAGCACATAGGGTGCATCTTATCAGTCACACAGGTGTTTCAAGGTGATAAAGTTGCATGTTGTTAATCTGACAGAGGATGAATTTAGCCATCGCAAGGTTCAACTGAGCAGCTGCATGGCAAGGATGGTTCAGTGCACAAGCATTGAGTGCCCACTCAAACTCTGCAACAAAATGCTTCAGGTCTCATTGTTTCCCATGCTTCTGGTAAGTGAGAGAGCAATGTGCCTGTGATTCATTGCGTCTTCTAGCTCATCTGGGGCATCTGTGGTTGACTATAGACATAGAATGATTAATGGGGACTGTGTTGACACCCATTGTATGCTTACACAAAAAGAATAGAGCACCCTCAATGCTAATGAATTGCTGCTCTGGCCATCGCGCCGTTCAACAGTCAGAACAATTGATGAACATGGGGATACAATGTCGCCATCTTTTGGAAAGAAAATAAATGCTGCCAAGGTGTGAGTACCCAGACATTGTGCAAGATGCTGTTCCACTCACAAATGTGTTCTTTACTCCGATCTAATAGTTGTCATGGTTAGGCAATAGCGTGGGTATACCCTGGGGTATCTGCACTCATACCCACACCCATACCCTGACATATACCCATACCCATGGTGTGGGTGTGGGTTTTTACATGGGTACAAAAAATCAGACCCCTACCCATACCCCAGCTGTACCCATACCCCCAGTGTGGGTATGGGTTGGGGTATGGGTATATCTGTGGGTACTAGTATATGTCTGTGTACCATGGGTGGTGTTGTAAGGTCCAGTCCAGTCCAGTCTTTTGCCATTTTTGGAAAGATTGAATTGAGACTAGTCTAAACTGGTTGAAAAGACCATTGTTTACTACACAATGGCATGGAAATCATGCTTAGGATATGTGGGCCGGGTTTTAGTAGACCACAATAGCTTTCCATTGGTCCTT